>JAGDQP010040675.1:0-13418 GCA_022664845.1 Lepisma saccharinum | reverse complement strand
ACACACTTCCAGACTAGCTGGAGATCTGCAACTGTGCACACAATCTTAAATCTGTTACGAATGCATGATTATGTAAAGTCTGTTCAGATTATAACATTCCTTTATGTTTTTTTTTAATTTTATGCACTCAGTATCTAATTCCAAAACGAAAGCAGATAATTAGAAACATACTTCAGATTTGGATTCAGAGCTCAAGATTTATCCAACCGTTTTTAATCTGGCATCGCTACAACCTTCTCTTTTACTAATTTTCTATTATTTGCACTCAATCTATATAGCATTCTAGTACCTCAACAAAAGCAGAAAGAAAGTGGCTATGGATTTGGATTAGTGAACTTGTATTTCGTTCCGCTGTACGTTGTCTTCAGCTCTAGCGATATGCCGGATTTAGGATAGAGACTCTGAAGGACAGTTACTTAAAAACATATCGTTTAGAATGAATCATTTAAAGTCATTCTGAAATGACGGGGCAATGCTCCCCCATAAATCCGCCCATGGGTCTACCTTAAGTTTATATTATAAAATACTTAATTATGCCTGTTTCTCCAGAAGGATAGACTTTTAAGTCAAGTTTAGCCTTGAGATTTCGTGTCAGTCTTATACTTAATTTTTTTTTCAGTGTACGTCTTTTGTTCCTTAACTTTGGTTACAACAACAAACTATTAAAACGCATAGCACAGGATATCCCTATGATATCTCCTTTACATCCTCAACGTATATGGAAAATCCATAACTAACTTTGACGCTGTTTAGTCGATAAGCTAGGTTCTTAGGGCAGAGTTTTAAGAAATATCGATTACAAAGTTACCAATGACCAGAAAAAGGAAACCGTGAACAGCGCATGAGAGATGTGGAAATAGTGTTCCACATTTTCTGGACCTACGGTACCGTCAATCCCACGCTCGACCGCCTTTACCTTCCCAAGGTGCCCAGGAGTACCAAGGACACTCTGGTACTCAATTTGATATGAGGCTGAGTACACCTCAGAGCGCCAGGCATGAGAACACTACGAGAAAAGTATGCAATGTTATGACCGGGATTTGAACCCGGGTCGCGCGATTGGTAGTCAGACGCACTAACCTACCGCCTGAGTGCACTAAAAAGAGAAAATAAGTTTTCTATCATACCGTTATGAGAAGAAGTTTCTAGCTATAAAAACTTGTAAAGGCGTCGGGCACAAATTTATCAAATCACATGATATGATAAATTTGTCGCCGCAGTTCTTCAAGATCTCTACCGCAATTATTATCGTAAACAGTTGTCCTTTAGAAGTGTACGAAAGTTTGTATGAACCTCTTGTTTGTAAGTAATGATTCAGCATAATTAAAAGTATAAATAATACCTATTTTGTCGTATGCCTGAGTGACAGTGTGCACGCAGCCTAAGGTAAATGAGTAACTCAAATTTCTGGAAAATGAAAAATGAGCCCATTTTTAATGACCATAGGTGTACCACGTAACAATCGTCCACCAAAGGTACGTTAAAACATATCGAGTGAAATGTTAATGTTTAAATTTGTATTCGCCTATTTTGAAATATAGTGCATTTTTTCAGACTTAGAAAAGTTTCTAATCGGCCATTTTCCTTTGAATCATTGTCTTTACTTTTCTTTCGACTTGTAGACATAAAATCACAAAATAGCGTATACAAAATTTGTAGATTACTTTAGAACAGTGATCAGTCCTTTCATCCTAAAACCAATCTGTTTCACCTGTAAAAATTTGTTTCGTTAAACAACCTCACATACTCTTCAAATGTAGACTTTTGTCTTGGAATCCCAACTTTTTTGCTGCCGTCTTTAATGCTAGGATACCAACGAACGTTTTTCTATAGATGTTGTGTCCTTGTCTCAGCGCTCTCGGTCTGTAAACACTTTTGAGACACGAATAACATGACTCTTCCTTGATGGCTGAGTCCTTGCTGGAGTTATTAATAGAGTGATAATCTTTCTCTACCCCTGACGGTGTTGTTATCTCATGAAAGAAGCTCTGTTCTTTTACAAATTTGACCTCACCTTGCTTGTCATTATACATTCTAATCCTTCCTATCCTTTGACTACGGGTTCGAAAAGATTATTTAAATTAGTTCCTTTAGAGAAAACATATTTGCAAGCTAATAAAACTTCGCGGGATTAAGTCTACGAATTCCATTAGGTAATAATGAAAGTACCGCGGATTAATATCATTCTGAGGTAAATAGATTTGGCAATTTTGAATTTTACTGATCTATCATCTATGTATTAAGACAAATTAACTTTTATTTAGAGGAATGGCAAACTGTCTAACAGTATTTAATGAAATAATCCTAGCAAACAATTATTGGTTTCTACATTGAAGAAAGAGCTCTCTGATTAGCCTAAATTACATTACTATAATACTATTTTAATACCTATCTGTCTACAACAACAAATATGTAAATTACCCTTAGGCCCGCAGGGCCACCGGGTCAGGACTTCTGGCCTTTAGGCCACTTTCGTCCATAGAGATATCTGAGATATTGGTATGATATATAATTGATTTAGAATGTAGTAGAATCAGATTCCGCCCCAGGACAACACCCCCCCGCACCACGCAAACATCCAGGAAACAAACTGTCTGCTAGCTTTTAAATTTGAGTAAACTGAATTTAAATTAATTGGAAGCCAATCGAGATGAGAAACTGCACAGGATACCGGGATTTACTTTAAGACTGTATTGAGAAAAATTATTGTTAATTTAATTTGGTTGTCTATCTGTCTAGTGTGAATAAGTATAGGTTTTTAAGGATAAAGTTGATATGAAAGATGAAGTCATTTTAAGTTTAATACCAGATAAAACTCTTAATAACAAATCAAGAACAACTTAAATACTAAGGATAGCGTATTTTTAAATTCCGCCATCCAAGTCATAGAATTATTTTCCCTATATACGAATCCGTGAAATGTTTCCATATCCTTCACTGGGACGTCATGGGTGGATTTACTGGGGAGGACATGGGGGCATTGCCCCCTCAGTCATGTCAGGATTTAGGAGAGAGACACTGGGGTGCAATTACTTTAAGGGTGAAAGCAGATAGTCATTCTGAAATTATATGGGGAGCAATGCCACCCATACCTCCCAGTAAATTTGCTCATGTGGGACGTAAATATCAAAAAGATTGAAAATCATTGCTGTAACGGTGACTTTTGTGGAATTTGGTCAACTTGAAGTGACGTAAGGTCAGTATTTTATGTTCTCCTTTCCGTCCACAAAATGATAGAGATTTGAACTGTACTTACCATAAATCATCTTTGGTACACCAGTTACGTGCAAGTGAATGTGTGTTTTGCGGATAGTTCATTTGCTACTTAGCAACTTAAGATATTTGTGAGTCCAGAGACATAGTATTACCATCTACTTCTTCAAACTGATTTCAGCTTATATATGAATTGTATGCGGCAAAACAAACAGTACTAAAATATGTAAATGTCTGACGCGCATGCGCGTTGTGGGAATAGTTCATGAATCGTGACGCATTCTGTGGTCCTTAGTTGTGTTAAGAGTAGCGTAGAGTGCACAGTTGGCGTGGTAATAATGGTCCTAACAACAGAGGGAAAGTGTTTATAGTGGAGCACTATCTCCGGTCATACGGAATGACGCATCAGAATGGGTCAACCTTCATTATTGTCCCATTCTTGCGGGATATGTCACCGTTTTCGTCGTGTCAGAAACCTGCCATAGTAGCGACAGTGGATGCAGCAAGACGAAGCATTAGTGAATCCCTAATTGATAGTAGGAGATTTTGGGCAGTCGTTAAAGAGTTATTGACAAACAAGAAATCTGAGAATAATGTACCAAATGTACAACTTCAAATAGATGGTATTAGATTAGATGATGATGAAATACCTAAGATATTAAATAATCATTTTGTAAGAATTGGTAAAGAATTAGCCAACAAAATACCCAAAATTTCAAATCATAAGCAGATTATCCATATACCTTCTAATTTTAGTTTCTATTTTATTCCTGTTACCCCAGCAGAAGTTATTAACATCATTAGTACATTGAAGAATAAGAAGAATAAAACACGAGATGGATTACACAATGAATTTTTAATTAAATGTGAATATACCATTAGTAACACATTATCCGAGTTAGTTAATTTCTCTTTTAGTTCAGGAGTTTTCCCAGAACAAGGCAAACTTGCTAAGATAATACCAGCGTATTAGAGTGGAAATAACTTAGATCCTAATAATTATAGACCAATCTCAATATTGAGTTGTATATCTAAAGTAATTGAAAAGTGTGCCTATGATAGAATGATAAAAATATCTTGAATCTATAAATTTCTTTTATCAATATCAATATGGATTTAGAAGAAAATCTACTAGATTAAATGCTGTAACTGATGTTGTGGTTGAGATACAAGAAACCTTGAACAGTAATAAATTAGCAGCAGGGCTATTTATAGATTTAAAAAAGCGTTTGATACACCCAAACATGAAATGCTGCTAGCTAAATTGGAAATGATAGGGTTTAGAGGATTACCTCTTAATTGGTTTAAAAGTTATATATCAAATAGATCTCAATATGTGTCAGTAAATGGTAATGAAAATGGGGAATTAAAAATGAAATACGGTGTACCCCAAGGATCAATCTTAGAACCTTTGTTATTCTTAATATATGCCAATGATGTACACTTGCTGAATTTGAAAGGGAAAATAACATTATTTGCAGATGATAATGTAATATTTTACAAAGCATCAATAGGATTCAATAGATCAATTGAACCATATATTGAAGAAGATATGTATACTTTGTACAATTGGTTGTGCACAAACTGTTTGTCATTAAATTTAGAGAAGTCTGTCTTTGAAATCTTCCACAAAACTTTGTCAAAGGTATAGAACTACCAAATAAAATCGGTACAAAACACTTAGTAGTGGAAAGAGTGGAATGTATAACATATTTAGGATTAAAAATTGATCAACATCTTTCTTGGGAATCGCATATTACGATTTTAGAAAAAAAGATAGCCTCTATTGTTGTAATGATGCACCGTTTCAAGAACGTTTTATTGTTGAATGTTAAAAAAACATTGTTTATAACACATTTATACAAAGTCATATGATATACTTATGTACAATCTGGGATCACACAAACAAAACAAGATTACATAAACTTATATTGTTTGCAGAATTACGGGAGAAGATACAGGCCTTTTTCGTCTCGTTCCAACAAGATGTTTTCATTTAAGTACTGTGTTTGTGTTGCCACACATTGTATATGTAAATAATAACACTTACCTCAGAGTCAACAGACATTCCTCCAAAACCTCCTTGTATACCAATAACAGCTCTTGTTACTGCTCCTGCACCAACAACGAGAGCAGGGGCACCTGGAAGATAATTTTTGATAAAAATATAAACGTGTCTTGATTTTCATCGAGTAATTTCGTAAAGAAAATTATAATATAATAATGTATACCGTATCCTATTGATTTTCCATTATTTTCAATTATTTTGTAACAACCTTGGAGATGTACTAAAATTGTATATTGGTACTCAGCGATAAAGTTGTTTATATTATTTAATGCAAGAAGGAAAGTGTCGTGTTTACCTTATTTATTTGCTCAAAATGCATACAATTCCGAACAGTGAAATAAAAAAAAAGTAGGCTAGATTTAATTTAAATTGTGCGACCAACGTAAATAAATAAATTGTGCAATGACCTCTCATATATCTCATAAAGACATCCTATTAAATTAATTACAATCTTTTACTCACAAAACTTTATAACCCTCTTACTATTGGTACGTAATCATGTGTAATTTAATTAAGCCACAATAAGCTTCTAAGATATCAAAGAAGCAAAAACACTAGCTATCTAAAACCATCTTTAAACCAAATTGTGCAGTTCGTCAAAGTTCAGTTGAAGAACATTTCCAATTTTTATTTGTATCTTAATAAATAATAAATCAAAATCGTTAGTTCCTGCGAAATTTGCCTATTTAAATAATTATCTAGTATTATTATTATCAGTGAGTATTGCAATATATTGTTCTCAAATGTTACTAGAATATTGAATAAACTTGACCAGTGGTTTGGAGAAGAAATCCCACTCTCAAATTAAGTAAATCTTACTTTAACAGCTTTTCATCTTACAAGATCTAACGTCAACTTTTCTCCTTTCGATATAAAAGATAACTTATTTTTTTTCTTTCTAACCAAACCTGTAAACGATAGTTTTGACTACAGGATAATAGTGCCGAAACCTGTAACGGGAGAAGGTTGGGGGGAGGGGGGGAAACAGCAATGGCACATGTACGATATGTATATATCGTTGGAAACGTCTTGACAAGGCAAACTCAGAAATGCCCAGTAGTAGTAGAAAATGCCAGTTGTGGGCCAACTGTAAATGAAAAACAGTATTTATCCATACATTAAATAGAAAACCTGACTGCTTATACGGACTTCTGCTAAAAACTACTCATCTAATACTTTTCAATGCAGTAATTAAAATGTTTTTTTTTTTATTTTTGGCCTTTAGGCATCTAAGGCTCAGTCCGGGATAGGGAAGAAGCAAGGATGCTGGAAGGTGTCGCCCAGGCCCTAAGTTGAAGGTGTCCTCCCAGCATTTACCTGGTATGACTGAAGAAAAGCCCTGGAAAAACTTCAGTCAGGATAGTCAGCAGCTGGGATTGAACCCACGAACTCTTGAATCTTATGCCAGCTCTCTACCACTGAGCTACGGCGGTCTTTCCATCTCATCTCATACTTTTGTTAGATGACGTTGTCGCATAGCCTACACAAAATATTTTGCCTATAGACCATCCGCTGCGAACTCATAGATTTTTTAGGGACCCCTCCGGGTCTCTATCCGGGTCCTCCGAACCATCACATTGACCCCGCCTATGGTTTATGATATACAGGGTATATATATATCTGGTTTCCGGGATATATATCTGGCTACTGTAGTGATGCTGTCTACTCAGTCTATACAGCAGCTGTAGCCTGTAACACTAAACCTTTGCTTTTGCATCTACCGAATGGTTCATTTCCGGTAAAATATACTGCAGCGGTCCTTATTCTATAGACTGGTAATTGTGTACAATCATTTTAATTCAAATATTGATATTTTTGGATCTGATTTGCGTCAAGCGCTAAATACTAATATCTGAGCTATTCCTCTTGTGTATTATAATCGTCATGTTCTTTTTAATATATATCTTGCTGTGTTATGTGTCGTTTTGTTATTACATGATATTCAGTTTATAATGATGTTATTTAGTTGTTTTTACAACGTTAGTTAGTTTCAGTGTAAAATGGCGATTACAGCTGTATCTGAAGCTTAATAAATAAATAATAAAATTTTATACATATCTCCAAAACGACTGGAATTAGCTAAAAATATGAATGTTTTCTCGTTTACGGGTTGTAGAATCATCAAATACATAATGATTAAGGTATCAACACTCTACCTCCACAGGGGGGCAAAAATTCAAGGGGATTTTTTCCATATCTCGAAAAGGACGACCTAGCTCAAATTATTGAATGTCTTGTCCTTCATAGCTTGTAGAATCATCGAAAACATATAATGATAAAGATTTCAACACTAACTGTACAGGAGAGGGATCAAGTTACCAGAAGTTTCAGAGGAGTCCTTTTACGAGATTGTTAATTTTTAAACCAGTGGAGCTAGATCGATAAAACTTGTATATGGTTTCTTTGAAATATTTTACTCTATCTGTTACCGTTTTTGAGATATGAGGTCCTAAAGTTCCATTAAAAAAATGAAAATTAACTTTGTTTTCGATGATTGTATAACCCTTAAAGAGACAAAAATTTCATTATTTAAAGTGAACAAATACATGTATTGATCAAGGTTTCTACACTCGACCGCCAAGTTACCAAAACATTTAGGTCCAAATGGTAATATTTCAAGAACTGTTCATATCTTTTGTGGTACCCAGTGTGCCCACACCACATTTTATTACATTGTAGTATGTACTTTTGGCTTCAACAAGAGAGTCACCTACACACCTCCCACCCAGACATCATCACTAAGCTTATTGAAGTTATCACATCTCTGGGAAAACCCGTCACTCAACATTTCTTGGGAAAACCAAAGTTTTCAGAATTCATGATGTCATAAAATTCGTCCATTTCTACGCGCAGCACGTAACTATAAGCGGTTGCCACGCGCACTGCCTGTCAGCATACTATATTTTGAACACCACTTGATGTCACTATAGTGAAGTTTTTTCCAGTTGCAGGTTGCACCAATTTCTCAGATCTGTTGCAGACAACAGACAATGGACTTAAGTCTTTCCCGGGCCGAAAGGATTATTAAACTTGTGCTCGAGCTTAGGAAATGCGCCTGGGGAGGATGCGAGTTAGGATGAGTAGTGACGATATCCTGGGAGTGACGTGGTTTGACAGTGTTTTTCAAGTGAGAGAGTGAGAAACAGGTAGAATGAAGTGACGGAGTAACATTCTATTGTCGGAGGAGGGGTAGTGAGCGATGTAGTCAAATTCGATTGTTGGAGAGGGGAGGAGGAGTGTTAGTGATTGAGAGTGAAATAGAGGTATGGAGTTTTGTTGGGTTTTATAGTGACTGGAGTGAAATTTCGTAGTGCTGGTAGTGGTATTGATAGTATGAGAGAATGCAATAGAGGTATGTGGTCTTGAATGAGTTGTAATAGTGGTAGTGATAGTATGACTTGGATTGAAAAAAATGAACATAGGAAGCAGTGGGAGTGAAACAGGAGAAAGGTGAGAGAGATGACTGTAGGAGCGAACTTGGAAGTTGTCCATCTCCTGGTTTGAAAAGGAGTGAATTTTGACTTTCGGGGTGGTAGGATAGGTGATGCTAGGTTCGAATAGGTTTAAAGATTTGTAGGGAACATCAAAAGCCACAATTCCAAGGGTATCTTTACAGCTTGATTGGGTTAACCGGAATAAGAAAGTGAAATTAATGAACCAGAATGACCTGCAGAGGGGTACATTTGTGTGGAGTGGTGGCATTTGTAATGGTGGTGTACCAATTGGAGGGAGATTGTGAGACAGAGCAAGGATCTACAATATTTGTGGGATTCAAAGAGTGAGACAGAGGAAGGACTGTAATGATGAAAACATTTATATTTCAAATAAGAGGGTTGCTCATGCCTTATGGGGTGACAGATTGAGACCGAGGAAGGAGGTGCAATGATTAATAGTGGTAGTGAGGTTTGGAGTGCCAAGTTGGTCTTGTCTTTTGAGGTAAGAGAGTGTGATAGAGGAAGGGTTTATGATGAGTAGTAATTGTGGTGATACTAATTGGATTGAGAAAGTAAGACAGGGAAGGATTTGCTGAAGGAGGATGATTGTGGTGTTGATGACAATTTCCAAGTGACAGGGCGAGGCAGGGTAAAGACGTTGGTGATAGTGATTGCAGCGTATGTGTGTGAGAGAGAGACTGAGGCCATGGTAGTGATAGGATTTAAAGTAAAATTAAGAGGAGGATACATTTTGATATTTGAAACGCGAGAGTGTCAGAAAGTGTGGCGATGAAAATGATGGTTTTCAACGGCGGTCAGCCCACCGTTGTCTTCCTCTCGAACTCCAATTACTATCGCCCATTCAAATAATGAATAGTAGTGATTGTGGCGAGATTAGTAATTGGAGTGAGAAAGTGAGACAACGGTGAGATTTTTGAAGTGTGAGAATGAGACATAGAAAAGAACTACAATTACTGGAAAAGATGGTGACAGACATGGTGAAGGAGGATGATTAGTAGGGGTGGTAGTGTGATGGTCTTCAAGCGAGAGGGCAAGACAGAATATGGACCTACAACGAGTAGTGGTGGTTGAGGGTGAGACAGTAAGACAGAGCAAGGATGATGTTTGGTGAAGGAAGACCAACAGTGATTAATAATGATAGTGATAACGATTGGAGTGGGCATAGCGATTCACATTAAAATTGAAAGTACCATAAAATATACGTAAATAATGAATGGATGACGTATACTGTTTGGTCATACTTGATATTCGATGGTTATGTTATTGAGTATTTTTTAGTTAAGTTTTAAAAATATCTTGAGATCATAACAATCCAAACGACGATTGCTACATAATCGAACTAGTTATATAATCAAACTACATACATAAAAATATAATTGATGTAAAGGAACTTGACACTTACCCCAGCCAATAAGTACGTAGATTCGAAGTTTTATGTTTTCAACAGAAAATGTTTTCACTACTAACATGTACAGGTACAAGCCTAGAAGAAAAGAAAGGAAAAATAAAACTCTTGAATCATCTTCATCACAATACAATAATGAAAATATTTGTATCTTAAATTGGTTATAACTACAAACCAGATGCTTTATTGTTGGAGATAGTATTAAAATATTAATAATAATAAATTTTTAAAGATACACTTTTCTTAAACAATTCGTGCTAAAAAGTAAAAAAAAATGTTTCTGCAAGACTAAAAGGACAGGCATGGGCCGCGCTCTCATATCCAGTCACTTTATAAATTCTTGAATTGGCGCGCCCCAAGCTTTTCTTTTTAGTCATGCATAAACAAAATTATTTCTTACTTTTTAGTACGTATTTATGTATGTATTACGTATATCATTAAAAGTGTTTTATTATTATTATTTTTTAGTTATTTCGGTGTTCGAATACTTTTTCTTAAATTAATGTTTTGTGACGGAATTCCCGTTCTGCCTAATTCCCGTTTTGCTTAATCTCTAACAGATTCTGTGAGACGAATAACTATTTTTTCAAGTTTCGTAATAAATTTTAGATGTTATTCTACTTCTTCTCCCGGAAAAATAACTAGGATACATTTCTGTTATTAGCGGTATCATTCACATGTACTTTTGTAAAGATAAATGTGATATTTTAGGTACCTGCAGAGAAATGGAAAATTTACTGACTCAGTTGCAAGAAACCTGTTTGACATTGAAACTGAAACGAACACAAAACAAACTTACTTTGGTCTAATATCAAGTCATTTCACAACAATATTTCATTCGGATTTCCAGCAGTTTATTGCTAGCATGCTAAGGCTCGCAGTGCTTAAAAGGTGTCACAGTTTGCATCCTCAAGACATGTTTGGTCATACATTAACAAAGAATGCAAAAGGATGCCACTCTACATTAAACAGAAAGCTAACAAAAGAACATCTCAATATTTGTACAATCGTACAGCGTCTACAACAGGAACGGAATGAAAATGAAGCTTCTATGTTAATGCTGGAGGTAGGAAATAAGCCGAATGAAACAAAGCTTAAATATAGGAGAGTTCAACAAAAGATCAAATCACTGAGAAGCAGGTTGTAATCGCGTGTAATGGACTTTGTGGCTTACGTGGATGCGGTTGCGTAGTGTTTACATTTAGATCGGTGATGGTGAGGTCTTGTGTTAAATTATATTGGATACATTGACGATATGTGATATTTTGTATTGGTGCTATTTTTAATTGACAATGTAAGTATGACAATATAAGTATATACGATACTATTACAAGTATTATAGAGTCATGTATTGGAAGACTAATCACGTGATGAGGTGATACCGAGAAAGGAGATGTGATGTAGAAGACAAAGGCTCTCTTTTTTAAGGGCCGCCTTATGCCTCCTCTTGCATTGTTTGTTTAATATATGACCAAACATGTCTTGAGGGTGTAAACTGTGGCACCTTTTAAGTACTGAGAGCCTGGAAATAAACTACTGGGAAGACGAATGAAATTTTTGTTGTGAAATGACTTGATATTAGACCGAAGTAAGTTTGTTTTGTGTTCGTGTCAGTTCTAATGTCAAACCATTTCCTGGCAACTGAGTCAATCAATTTTTCATTTATCTACAGGTATTTAAAAATCACATTCATCTTTACAAAAGTACATGCGAATAATACTGCTAATAACTGAACTGTATCCTAGTCATTTTTCCGGGAAGAACAATTAGAATAACATCTAAAATTTATTACGAAACTTGAAGAAATAGATCTTCTTCTTACAGAATATGTTAGAATTATTAAACAGCTTATTACAGCCATTAAAAAATATGAGTTCCGATCTGCATGAAAACACGTTAGGAGGCGTGCAGTTTGGAGCTGTATTTCCCTTTAAAAAATCCCTCCTTACATAAAATTCCCTGCCTCGAAAGATTAGGCAGAACCCTGTTCTACCTAAAGATAAGATAATTGAAAATATATTCTGCATAGTGCTGGAGGGCCTTTAGGCAAAACTGGAAGACACCATTTGAAACCTTGAATATGTTATCAACTTTACATCTACGTAACCGGAAGATCTACTCTCAAACAGGATTTTCTGAAACATAAATGGTACACTGGAACGTTCCTGAAACATACGCAATTCCAAGTGTTTTAGGGTGTAGGTACAACTTTAACATAAGGAGAATAGATCCTTAGAAATACCAGCTCGCCGACGATATTAATAACAATCCAATCAATCACCCCAATATAAAATCAGAATACTAAAATTTTCATTAGCATGTAATAGCAACTGTTATCATATATTAGGTATATTTTCATGATTGCCGCAGGTTTTATGGTGATTTTAGACATACTGATAGCCTGGATGTATTGAATAAGTATATGATTCTCAAGTAACTTACAAATTGGTTTTCGGAAAGTCGAAAAAGTTGAAACGGTTTCTATTTCAAAGTGGTCAATGACCTGTCAATGACTTACTTAAGCCTAACTCATCTGTCCGTAAATGTTTCTACACCCACTATTCTGCGAGAAAATGAATACTTCAGATAAAGAAGTAACTACTGCTTCACCTGCCCAGACCGGGAGTTCGCTCTCGAATGCCACGAAACGCAAGATGGGGCCTTCCTATCATACGTGCATCCCTGCCCATCGAGTCAAGGAAACTTTACAGGTCGGCATCGCTGTCTCATTCAATAGATCTTCACTGTCTAGCACACCATCTGAACGTTTCCTGATTTTAGCCAGTTCTAACGAAGAAGCCTAATGGACGCTGATTTTCAAGAACCCAGGAAGTCTGTTAAACCACATGTTCCTGTTCGCTCAGAAGCCATTAAAACCACTAACCGTTTTGATCTTTTGAATTCTCAAGATCTTTACCCCGGGGATGACCATGGCCAGCTTTCAGTGCAGAAAAAGTCCGCTAAACCTCCGGTATTGCATATTTTCGGTATAGTAAACACCTTTACTCGCACATTAACTGCCACTTGCTCAATTATGCCACGGATCAGCCATGGAAAGACCTACATTCGTATCTGAACAGAGATACAAGCTGACTTTAACAAGCTTAAGGCTTATTGTCTACAAACTAATGTAAAATTCGCCACTGATGTCCCTAAAATGGACCGCCCACACAAAGTCGTAATCCGGAAATTGCTTCAAGACACCGGCATTGAAGATATTCAGCAGGATCTGTTGGACAATAATTTTCCAGTTCTCTCAGTCAAACAAATGTTGAAA
>JAGDQP010040673.1:0-14239 GCA_022664845.1 Lepisma saccharinum | reverse complement strand
AGCGATCACTGAAACAATTAATTTTAGGCCACAACAGGGAGAGCTGTTGTTAACAATAAGGGAGCTTATATTCCAGCTTTGTCCGTCTGCCTAAGACATAAAAATTAGTTCGACGAGTTCTCAGAATTAACAGTAGGTGACATTGCGGAGCAAGTCTGGAGTGAGAAAACGCAGTCCCCACTACTGTTTAGCTTTATCACGTTAAGTTCGCAAGGAGCAACTTCAGTGACTCCCTGTAACTTCATTGAATGTTGAATATATAAATATTTGATATATTAAGATTTCTAGGGCGGCGGTGGCTCAGTGGTTAGAGCGCTCACCTCTGGCGCTTGGGTTCGTCCGTTCAAACCCTGCTCGTGCCATGTAGGCATTGTGATGGACAAGCACCGTGTGCGTGGGTTTTCTCGGGTTTCTCCCACTTTCTTTATTCCACCGATTTCCAACATCATCATTATCCATCCGGTCTGAGCCATAGTTGTCTAAAGGCCTTAAATTTAAATTCAAATCAAAATTTCTTCTATTATCTACCAACACATAGCAATTAGTAAAACTAAATTTCATGATTATATTTTTACAAGGTAATATTGAAGGGTGTGTGATGAGTTGATCATTTACTTGCAACCAAGTTGTTTTAAGTTAATGGCTTAAAGCAGTTTGAATAAAGGTATAGCAGAAGCACGTGATGGTTACTATGGCAACCACAATCAACATTCAGTGACACATAGGACTGCGCTGTTGACAATAGGTGCATTACTATGGTATCAAGGGACCCTTGGAGCCTTTGCGATTGTTAGTAGAAATACAGCGCTCAGTTGTTTATTCTCGCAGCTACAGAATTAATTTGTTTACTCCAACGGTTACCTCAAGATTTAATAACTATTCATGAGTTACTCGAAAAATTCAGCTTTATTTAAATTTTTACATGAATATTCCACCAATTACTGTAATATTAATGCGCAGTTACACTAATAATACCAATTTCTGTAGTTGTTTCTTTAATTTATTTCTATTGATTTTTTTTCGAATACTAATATTAATTAGTATTTTGAGTTACGAGTTAAAAGAATCCTCGCCTCCTTTCTCTCCGAATAGCTACAATATAACTGACTATAACCGTGTGCTAAACGTAACACAACATGTATGGATATGTAAATACACAATATACAATTTTTAGCCACAGCGACCTTTTGGGAATGAAACTGAATAGAACCGCACATGAGACAGCTCGTAGTTATCAAAGACGACTACCGGTATGTTTCTTATTTAGCTTTCACTGAAATTCTATTCAGCTATTTGTATGTTGAATGTTATTTATGGCAGTTAGGCATCTCAGGCTCAGGCCTCTATTTGTATGTGTCTTAAGATATATTTTTCTAATATAATAATCTCGTTTTTAAAGGTTTCAAGTAGAAAGCAGAAAGGAAAGAATGTTGTAGCTCTTTCAAAAGAATAAGATCCTTAAAGGACACAAATACCAGTGCTTTGCTGTACCTGAAGTAGCACCCAAGTTTAGATAGATAGAAAAAGATTCGGAGGAGATTTCAATCTGGGAAGGCTTACAACTAAAGTAAAAACAATTTTAGCCCGTTTTCACAAGCTGTGGTTGACAGCAAAAGATTTAAGCTTCTAGAAAGAGGTCTCCACAACTATTCCTGCAAAGGAGTAAAAATAACATTTCGGTATTATTTCTTAAAAAAAAAAAAAATCCTTTAGTATGGTCCGTATTAGTACCAGTGATTTACAACACAACTACAACTTCCAAAAATAAACCTAAGAATTGTTAGTATATTCGCCCTGATGATTGAAATACTTATTCACTAATTGATTTCATTATGTGGATTTTGCATCCCGGTCATTCTCAGACGAGCGGAAATCCTAATTGATTCATTGATCCCATTGTATTTAGTTTTCAGGGAATACGCTATTCCATGCTCCTTAAAAACAAATGTTCCAAGCAAAGTTCTGTGTTGTAGGGAAGTGTTATCTTCCTGTAGAAGAAATCTTGAACAGTGATCATGATTGGTACCCGGATAATTAACCTGTTTTTCTTATCCGGGTACCAAATTGATGAAATATTCACAGTCCGACAAGTAAGTAATGAGACTGATTTTATTCTGACAAAACAGAATGCAAAATAGAAACCAATATGTGAGTTCGAGAGAGTAATCCTTCATCTACGACCTGGCAACACCGCATGGTCCCGCGTGAAGCACAACGGGAAATACGACGTCAGTACCAGCAGTAAGTGAAAGGCCTTTGTCACGCCAGCGTCATGGAGCAGAGGGCGAATATCAAGTTCTGTTTCAAACTCGGGAAAAGTGGCACAGAAACTGTTGAGTTGATGCGGAGAGTGTATGGTGATACTTGTTTGTCTCGTGCACAGATATTTAGATGGTATGAACGTTTTAAAAGTGGTGTGGAATCGATTGACGATGAACCTCGGCCGGGTCGTCCAATTTCTGTTCGTAACGAGGTACTGATTGAAAAGGTCCGTGAACGTGTGCAAGAAGATCGTTGCGTGACTGTGAGAATGATGGAAGGTGACTTTGATGTTAACAGGGAGACAATTCGTAAGATCTTAGTGGAAGATTTAGGCAAGAAGAAGGTCGCAGCGCGGTTTGTGCCACACTCATTATCTGATGAACAGAAACAAGCGCGTGTTGATTACGCCTGTAACATCATTGCAACTGCCCGTAGGAAGAAAAATTTCCTTCTGTCCATTATTGCAGAAGACGAATGTTGGTGTTTTCGTTATGATCCAGCTACTAAACGTCAGAGTCCCGAATGGAAGTCTGCAGATTCTCCAAAAGGAAGGAAACTTCGTCTCCAAAAGTCAAAAGTGAAGACAATGCTCATTTGTTTCTACGACAGTAAGGGTATCATTCATCATGAATTTGTACCAGAAGGTCACACAGTTAATGCTCAGTTTTATTTAGGTGTTTTGGAGCGTTTGTTGAAGAGAATACGTCGTGTTCGGCCTGAATACTCAACCCCAGGTAGCTGGTTCCTTCTCCATGACAACGCTCCAGCTCACCGAGCAGTACTTGTTGCGGAATATTTGGCCACAAAACAAGTGTGTGTGCTGAATCATCCCCCCTACTCACCAGATATGTCCCCCTGTGGCTATTTCCTGTTCCCTAAGCTGAAGTTGCCATTGAATGGACGACTTTTCGACAGGGTTGAAGACATCCAAGCAGCTGTGACAGCGACATTACGGGCCATACCACAAACTGAGTTGCAGAAGTCATTCCACTCCTTGTGTGATCGTGCCACTCGTTGTATTGATGCAGGAGGGATGTACTTCGAATAATAAACAGGTATTATTCAATTACTTTTGTTTGTTTCGTCAGAATAAAATCAGTCTCATTACTTAATTGTCGGACTGTGTATTCATTGTATATCTATCAGTGAACTGAATGAATGTGATCAGTGGCTCACTTACAGACCTGTTTGTTCTGACATATTTTGGCGTAATTATTTACTTTGCATACATATATCACCAATTATTTACTTTTCGCAGTCAAAATTTTTACGTAACTATTAATTTTAAAGCAATAACTTCGTACCTTCAGCATACACTATCCAAAATTTACGTAATTTTTTGTATAAATAAATTCTTGCCGGTCTGTATACATTTTCCTAGTGTGGTCACAACTCAATCTCGCTTCAGCGACTCGCTGATTACAGAACTTCGTTATAAACCCCAGTTTTAAACTTCCTAAAAGTCTCGTACAGAAAGATTAGAACAAAAGCATATTATTGACCGGCTTTTATGAGTATTGTAGTAGCTTTCGAAACTTTGAATAGAGGTAATCGCAATATAACGATAGAAACTACTTCCTGAAACACTCGAAAATTAAGCATTAATTTAATTCACATAAGGAATCCCGGGTTCGATGTCCGAAAGCGATTTATATGGTTTGAAACTTACTTAAAGCTGTAGGTCTCGTCTTTAGGACGTTAACATTAACTTCGTCTGATGGAAGGCAATGCCATATACCATCAGTTCACATTGTCCAGGGACCTTCGGTTCATAAAACTTGCCCCCAGGTGGAATACTCTCCAAGTAATTGTCATCGTTACAATTATCAGAGAGAACATAAAGATTCGGCATCTACAGAGTATTATTTGTCCGCACACGTGTTGCTGATAATTTTTTAAATTTGTCAATATTGATTCACAAATTTATTCTTTCCTGGCATTTTTCTTCCTTCTAATGGCTCTTTTGTGTCAATGCAAATAAGTTTTCCCACCATTTTTTAAAAAAAAATCTAATTTAAATGCATGTAAACAGAGTACACAGATTAATCTGTTTTGTACTTCATATGCGTACCATTTACTAACTTGTAAATCGTGTCCAAACACTTGGGTTAGGATTATGTCGAGAAAGGTGTGTTCCCTAAGTCCACAAAGGTTATTTTGTGTCATCACGTAGTGTTCTGCCGCAGGCGGTAGGTCCTTCAAGGCACATTAAGCACTCTCCACTCATTCTGATCGTTTTTTTTTCTCTCTCTCTCTCTGTCTTGGCGCACGATTTATCTTCCTTATTACCGCTGGGAAGTTGCAACCGTCTTCTTTATCAGTTATCCATAACCTTGAATTAAATCCCTTCATAATCACTGCGTAAAACATTTTCTTTTTATGCACTTCATTGTCTGGTATTGTTTGCCTCTTCTTGTACTCTTTCCGGCACTTCCTCGTTACTTTTTTGAGGTGGGGGTGGGGACAACGGATTATTTCCATCTTTCTTAAGATTAATGTAAAGTAACGATCTCCAACAAAAGATGGCAGCACTATCTCCGTATATGTCGAATGTATTTTTATCGTTGGTCAGAATTTCAATGCTTCTTCTTCAGGGAAAGAAAGTGAATGTATTTTTATCGTTGGTCAAAATTTCAATGCTTCTTCTTCAGGGAAAGAAAGTTCATAACCAGTTTAAGAGTTCGATCAATACCGATTTGCCGATTTAAAATTTTTATCTTTGGTTCATTGTTGAAAGAGCTGTATTGTTGTTGTGAATATCTAAACCTATAACAATGAAGCTCTTTCAACAGTGAAGATAAAAAAAAAACCGCATTGATCGACCTCGAATTGGTTATGAAATTTAGAACTCTCTGGCTTGAATTTGTAGGAGCAGCAGTGAAATTTCGTCCAGCGATAAAAATACATTGAACATATACGGAGGTAGTGCTGCCGTCTTTTGTTGGAGATCGTTGTTTTACATTAACCTTAATGTCTTGGTTTCGAATGAGGTGTCGCGAAAGAGTGACGAAAAACAAGTGAAACGAGTGAATTCTCTCTTTGGTGTACTTGGTGCAACTTCGTATTTTAATACGATCGCCAGTTAGTGAACGGTAAACGCTCACTGCCTTGTAATCAAGATATTCCAGGTTCGATACCCGGCGGGAAGTCAATTACCTCGGAGTCTATTATAAACTGGTGGATCCCGCCCATGTCACCTTGTTCTGAATGTTTGAGAATGATGAAAATTCACTTCACTTCAAACTGAAGCGAGAAAGAAAATAAATATTTTGCTGTAACGTTTCCCCTTTACAGAATCACTCCACTTTCTTACTTTCACCATCAGTATTCCATCAGATGCTAAGCTGTTTACATTTGTGCAAAACAGTAAAATAATGCAATTCATTTAGAAAATCTTGCTGACGTACTCATTGTACAAGTGTTTCGTAAACATTCAGAATAGTTCTTTTTTTTGTGTTTTCTATTTATCTTATACAAAGATTCTGTGTGGGTTAACCATCAGAAAAATGCGTATTGGTAGCTGTAATAACCAAGAACACCGCTGATCTTCTAACGTTATCACATTATTTGGGTATTATTAAACATTACTTGTGTGTATTTTAAGCAGCTCCAGAAATATACTTTTCGTTTTTTTTATGAAGCTTTGGTAATTATCCTTCATGAGAAAACGCCTAACAGTAGATAAACAAAGTGTTGGAATGTTTGTAATGAATAAGTCCCAGTTTTACTTAAGCAAACATAAAATTTCTTTAATCACGAAATTGTCACACCATTTATATTTATTTTATCACAAGTTGACGACGATGGGCGACAAAAAAAAGTGTCGTATATTTGCTTTTTTAAGGTCAGGTCATATTTTGGAACCTTTTAGGTCATCAAGTTCCGAGTTTTATGCCTCTTGCTCTGCTGTCCTTGAAAGTTGTAGATAGACAAAATCTAGTTTGAGTAAGTGAAATGCATACGGATTTAAGAAAATTACAAAACTCATCTTGCTTTCACTTGCGTTGAAAAAAAAAGTTTTTTTTTTAAACCGCGTACCTGGGCCCAGGTGGATTTTTATCGGGCTTTTTCGTGTTTTAGAAATAAAAAGTGAATGCTTGTAGATATAAAGTTGTGTACAGACCTAAGTAACTTCTGTGTCACTACTGTGAAATCGGGAGGCATAGAGCGGGCCCGGTCATGGTGCTGACTTCACTGGTTCGAAGTCCAAAATATAGGTTCCAGAATTCAGCAATTCATCTAGTCGGACAAAGGTAAATGACGGAGAACCACATTCGGGATAGTCCCACTAGACCGCCTGAGCAGGGTCTGAGTTACCGCCCAACCAGTGATTCTGCCAGACCACCAGTAGGGGGTGTTTGTTTACCACCTCCAAAGCCACGACAGTACACCCAAATTGCTGTGAAAAGTCGATAGAAACCGTACAAAACTTCACTTACACCATCTTAATTTTGACTACACCCCCCAACTGAAAATCCTGGCAGAAACCCTGCGCCCAACTTTTCCTCTGCCACTTTACCGCCTGCCAGACCAACCACCAAACAACCGGGGTTACCATAGTATTGTGTTGCTCACTTTTTTTTAAAATATCTGTACATTTGTGATTTCGATATTAGCGCAGTGCTTCTGTGGATAGCAAGCGTTGTAGCAATGGTATCTGTTTGAAAATTTGTTATTAATGATAATATTTAAAGAGACGTAGTTGATAATTAAACATTCAATTTCTCGGAATTGAAGCAAAACTCTTTAAAAAATTCGAGTAGCTCTGAAAATTAGGACAGATTTGATTTTTACATTCTTTTCTTTAGTTCACAATAGTTCGTGGTGTCTTCAAATCTTGCAACGTTAATTTAGCTCATTTCCCGACGTCATACAATGATGAAAATGTGCACAGTGACGTAAGTCTTGTGACAATGCAATATTATATTGTTACTTTTGTATATTTCTGTATATTATATATTTTAAAAGCATATTTTTAAAAAATTATTACCTATAAATAGTAGCCTGTAACGCGATGGCCTTTGACTGGTTGCAGAACACTAGGATTTTGGTATAAAATAAAAAAACTTTAAGGACATAATTTTCTTTGTGCATGACTAAAAAGAAAAGCACGCAACGCGCTCATATACAGTCACATTATAAATTCTTTAATTAGCGCGCCCCATGTTGTTCTATTTAGTTATACACAAACAAAATTGTTTTTTACTTTTTAGTACGAATTGTTTAAGGAAAGTATATGTCTTTAAAAAGTTTTATTATTATTTTTAAAAAATGAAAATATACATTAATAGTCATTTAATTAGATTGCATATTATAAGCAATTGAAAGGAAGTTAATCTGTAACAGCAGCTAAAGAACCATCTGAAATCCCCACTAAATTTTATTCTGCGGATAAAAATATATATTTCCTTACTATAGTAACTGCATATGTAAGTTTGCTTGTTCTAGCGTGTGCGTGATGCCGCATGTGAATAAATGCGGGGTGTATATGCCCCGGGCGTTCGTGTGATCCTAATTAGCGTGGGCGTAGTTGGGTTAGAAAAGGTTTTTTCCTCTTTGCTCTTCGGTTAGTAGTAGTATTTTTTTTTAATATGTATAAATTGAGACAGCTCGAACCACTAGTGCTTTGCTCAAATACAGTAATAATTCAGTTTGTAATGAAAAGGAAAAACTTTTGAAAGACGTGGTTTTTTTTTTTTTTAACGTAAACCTTTTGACAAAGAAGATTAGAAGTTAGTCTTCAGTGGTTTAGCAGTATCTATTAATCTTAAGTGGTGGTTTAGATTTATTTCATTTATAGTAGCGACAGACAAACCAGAAAAGTGTAGAGAGGATGTGAACTCCTAGGGCGGAACTGACAGTACATATTTATATAACTTTGCCACCAGTTAATTTTATATTCTTTAACACGGTGTTGCCATATTTTTTGATGCATGGATTTGTCCAATGTAATTAATGCATACAAAATTTGTGCGGACGAGCTAGAAATTAAGCGGGAAGACATCATCGTACTTTTTACCTTATCTTACTAGAACAGAACTGATCTACAGTAATGCCAAGCTACACAGGGTGTCTACCACCCTGGAGAACCTGGAATACCCAGGGAATTTTATAAATCTGGAAAACTCAGGGAAATCTATAATTTATGAGGGGAAACTCAGGGAAATTTATGAGGTGGACCTGTCCACAGTTGGTAAGAGCACTGTCCCGACAAGGTGGAGGTCGTGAGTTCGATTCCCACTCCTGACAGGATTTTTTATCTGTATTTTTTTTTCGCTTTTAAAATACCAATAATGCACAAAATGCTTGGACTGGGTAGTGGTGGGATTAAAAAAAATGTAATTGCGTATTATTTACATGTTCCACTATACTAAGAACTCAGGGAATTTCAAGTCACAAAATTAGTAGACGCCATGGATACATTTTTTCGATCACATATTCAAAAAAATTAGGGAATTTGATTTTTCGGCATTGTATTTCCAGAACGCGGACAAAATCGGGAGGAACGTTCCCAGAAATGAGAGAGTTTATTCAGCATTTGTTTGACAGAAATGAGGGTTTTCCGCATTAATTTTTCAGAGTTGGACAGTTTTTCGGCGTATTTATTTATTTTTCAGAAAGGGAACATTTGGATTATTCGGCAATATTTTCCCAGAAATAAGGTAATTTTCGACACCTTTTCTTGTAATACTACAAAGGGAATTTTCGGCACCATTTCCACAGAAACAAACCAAGTAGTGTTTTCATCTAGAACAGAGCATTAAGATAAAACAGAAGTGTTAACAGAAGAAGTAGAAATCACAACATATCCTAGAAATGCAATATTTATCATTAAACGTTGTCTGATAATTGCTGCTTCGATTATTGAAACTAATCTCATTACGCGATATCTTGAATTACGTTACAGGAAGATAATGTACAGGTTACGAATCCCAGCAACAAATTAAAGTAATCAGAGCCGCGAGGAAATCAAACAACTTGTATTTATCGTTTTCTAGTTACACAATGGCAAAGCAGTGAGGAAATCAACAACCTTTATTTGTTTACGGTGAGATTGATTTAGAACTCTGTATTCGTTTTCCAGTTACACATTGAAATGGCAAAGCAGTGAGGAAATCAACAACTTTTATTGTTTATGGAAGGATTGATTTAAAACTCTGTATTCGTTTTCTAGTTCAGCATTGTACCAATTAGGATATTTTGTGCTTCCCAATGAAATGTGTGCATATTCGAGGTGGCATTATTCGCTCAGATTAGTATTAATGTTTGAAGTACTAACTTATAATTATAAGAGTCCAGGCTAGATTTGTTCGTTGGGCGATATGCAAATCACACTAAAAACTTGAAAACGAGAGAAATGAATCAGTTTCTCGAGTTTACGTATTAATAATATTCTCAGTTGCCATGTAATTAGCTGGATAGGTGTTCTCTTTGTACACGTGGCTTAATGTTCTGTACTTTCGTCCGTGTTTTTATACAAAGACAGACTAGTTTCATCGTTTTTTTTTAAAAAAAAAAGGACAAAATGCTCGTAGGTGGAAATCTTTAGTTCTAAGTTGGTTCATGTAATACGAATTATAAAAGTTTCCTGATAAAAGTGTCTTCAGGGTTGAAAGAGTTGGTGTAGCGTGCAGAAATGGAAGATAGATGATGATGAAGAAAAAATAAAATAAAAGCGAAGGAAACTCAGTTCGGAAAGCTTGAAGAAATTACAGAAATGTTTGATTTTAATCACTGCGAGGTTGCAAGTCATGTACTGGGCTAGAATCCAAGGACAGTGCTTTTTGAACGCCAACTAAACTTCGTATCACAATTTCTTCGAAGCGAAAAATGCCGTGCAATATAATATTGTATGTGGATCGGTGCGTGTGTGTATGTGTGATTTTATAGAAGCGAGGTGGAAGAGCTTTTGGCGAAGTTGGAAAAACAGAATGCAGCTAAAAGTAGTGTAGTCGCTGTTGCCCGCTGCAGTATAAAAACGGCTGATTCAGGTACAAGCTGAGCTGGTAAAACAGCGCAACGTTCGACTTATGCATAGTGCAAAAGATGGATGATAAAATGCCGTGATATTCGCAGCGCTATCATACAATTCTTTCGTGCTGCACGAAAGCCTTTCTGGTTGGCAGAAGTATTTTTTCTTTTTCTTTTTCTGCCTTTGGCATGCATGAAAGACAGACAAGAGATAGAGGGAGAAAAGGTTGTGTGAATGTGTTTGTGGTGTGCTCACTGTTGTTTCGTGTTCAACATATTAACCTTGAATGTGAGCTGAAATAATGTTAGGGCATTCCACCTGCGCCGCAAGCTTCCATAGTGCTTTGCTTAAGTTATCACTTTTGATATATTTTCGTAAAATGGTTTTATTATGGCAATCAAATAAAAACACAACTGTGAAATATTTGGTATTTCTCATACCAAAAAACCTGGTCTGACGGGGAGACTTCAGTTTAATCTATCTATATTTACATGTTCGTTGTGTGATTATAAAGTTGCTTCGATTGATTGCGTCGAGAATTGCGAACATAAAAGAAATGGATGTTTAATTGAATCACATTTGAGGTTTCATGTGCCCTTGGTATCAAGTAGAGCTGGAGGGATTTGCATTTTTATTTATTTAAGTTTCGTAGTAAGTTCCATATTGTTTGATTGATTGTTTTCAAAGTAATATAGAGCTTGGTATCAGAACGAATCCAGCGTGTTAATTTCCTCTCTTTGTTTATTTAATCAACAATTTCTTTAAAAAAAAATAACTTTAGTTTCATCTTTGTTTCCTTTAGTGGTCTTGAAAGCTATTCGGCAGACAATATGAGCTCATTGTATCACTTATTGACACCATAAAAGGTTGACGCAAACACTCAATAAATTGTAATGAAACCAGTTATTCAGTTACAGGAATGATCATGTAAATTTAATGCAGCACTTCAAATGGTTGGTGGAAGAAAGGTGATTCCTTAACTTCGCTAAAAAGAAGAATAAATGAAATTAAATGTTCTGGTTTTCTCTTTTGAGTGATGTGTGGAGAAACCATTGCAAATGTATTTCCTGGTATCTTTTTCTCCGTCTGCGTGGATAACATATTCATAACGAATGAAAAATCTACAGTGAACTTTACCTCTGATTGGTGGAAAGTGAAAGGCGGATCTCCTTTCTTGTTTGCCTAAGTCATTTTCTATGTTGTAGAGTGCAATCTGAAGAAGCAGGTGGTATATACTTTGCATACTGTTACACTTTAGTCACATTTTGTTATTAAAGTGTAATAAACCTTGTCAGAAAAGCTGTGATTTCTTTATACAGTAACATGTGCAATATTGATGTTTTGATCACTTGCCGGTCTGTCTGGTGTCATTATTAAATATCTATGGTAAACCATTTCTAATAAAAAAGAGTAAATTATTATAAATACCGTGCATAGCCCTTTTCTCCCATCAGTATCATTCTTGTTATAGAGTTTCCATTGACGTGGAAACCGGAAAATGTCTGGGAAATAAGCTGTAAAGTCATGGAAAAGTCGGAGTATTAAATGTGGGTTGTGTTCTTCACTTGTTTTTCTTATTTACTGTCGTTTTACTACGACTACCATTTACTAATAAGACATGTTCCATCTGGGGTTTGTGGTCTCAAATTTCAACTCTTTAAGAAAACCTTCTTGCACAAGGGAAATTGAGTTAGATTCTTGACTTGGGTAGATTCGTATTTACTGTATGTAGCATTGTGGAAATACGTAGTTATCAAGGTTTACCGCAGACCTGAAAACTTAGCGAGTTTGATTTTGTTGGGGAAAATAAACGAAAGATTGTCTAAAGCCAACAAAAATTGGAGATCAGAGAAATTTATTTATTCCAGAATGTCACGAAAATGAGCGAAATTGGTCATAGTAATTCTCGGTAGTCCTTACATTGATTGGAAGGGCTGCAGATATGGATGAGTGGAAACAGCACAGTTACGAGAAATCTTATACGGCTAAAAAGGTTCCAATACTACAACGTGTGTGTTTCAAAAGATGTTGGAAAGTCAGGAAAACTGGCTTCACTTATTCAGTTGCATTGATGTTACCAGGAAAAGTAGGAGAATTCGTTCTGGTCAAAGTAGTTGGAACTCTGCATTAGTGTTTTGTGGTGAAACAGATTTATCCCTTTAAAATTTAATTAGTCAGTTTTGTGGATTATTTTATAATTTTTCTTCCTAGATACTGTCAGTGATGGGTCTTTTGGTTAACATTCTACAATTGAATCAATCAGTTGTTAAAAGGGGATATGTGCCATTTCCGCTGTAACACTTCTTAATTTTCAAAGGCTTCAAATGCTTTTGTCACTTCATCGTAGAGTTGGTGTTTCTGCTCCATATAACACAATTATCATCATCATCATAATCAGCCATTTTCCATCCACTGCTGGATAAAGGCCTCCCCTTTTTCTTTCCACATATCTCGGTCTGCTGCTATCCTCATCTATGTAGCTCCTGAAAAACGCTTGATTTCATCTACCCATCTTGCATTTATACGTCGTCTCGGTCGTTCCTTTTCTCTAGGAATCCAATGTAGTACATTTGTTGTCCACCTTCCATCTGTTCGTATTCATTCGTCTTCCCGTCCCTCCTGGTTATACCTAGCATGCATCTCTCCTATGTTCTTTGTATGACTTAATCTTTGAGTCGTTTGCGCATTCAGTGTCCGAGTTTCACAGTCGTACATCACAGGTAAGACACATTGATTATAAACTTTACACGCTTCAGACACATTGGTAGTTTGCTTTTGAAAATAAAATGTAGTATTAATTTCATATCAACATGGCATTCGATGTTTTATTGAGCTGACCTAGGTAAACATACTCATCAACTATGCCTATTGTCTTTCCGTTAATCTTTACTTCCTTCTTCGCAGCAGGGTGGTTGTACATTACTTTTGTTTTACTTAATTTCATTTTAAGGCCTATTTTCGAACTCTCATTACTCAGTTTTTCCATTCTGGTTTGTAGTTCTTCTGCACTTGAAGCAGACAGGACTATATCGTCAGCGAATCGTGGTGTTGAAGATATTCTCCATTAATTTTTATTCCAACTTCATTCCAGTTTAAATTCTGGAACACTCTCTCCAGGACCGCAGAAAACAGTTTTGGAGAAATTGAATCTCCTTGCCTTACCCGTTTTCCAACTTTAAAATTTTCACTTTCTTGATGTAGTCTAATGACAGATGTGACAGTCGAATAAATGTTTCGCAGTAACTTGATGCATGCACTTTCGATACCTTGATGTTCAAGTGATTTAAATGTTGCTTCCAAGGATACAATCGAAAGCTTTTTCAAAATCTATGAATCCCAAACATAGAGGAAGTTCATATTCATTAGTCCTTTCCATAACGTCATTCAATGTTTGTATGTGTTCCAGTGTGGTAAATCCATGACGAAATCTATCTTGTTTCCTTCCCTGGTTAAAATCTAAGTCTCGTTCAGTACGATTCAAAATAACTGGTGAACATTTTGTATAGAACTGCCAGTACACTAATTGGTGTGTAGTTTTCGACGCGTTCTTTAGCCCCTTTCTTGTACAACAAAATGAAAACAGCGTTATTCCAACTTGAGGGTATTTCTCTCTTCCTCAGGCATATCGAGAATAATTTAGCAAATTCCTCTTTCATCTTTTCACCTCCTCATTTAATCATCTTTGCTGTGAGTCCATCTTCTCTTGGCCATTTTCCGTTCTTCATCCCTCGAAATACTTTATCCACTTCTTTCGTAACGTCTGGGACATCTTTATCATTTTCTTCTGAGTCTTCATTTCCTAGTTCAGCTAGTAATACAAATCTACAGCAAAAAAAGTAATTTATCCAAAGTGAAATACGCGATCTTCCAATCGACATATTGATCTCAAACTGTCATAATTAGACATTCAGTTTCTTCTGTAAATATTCTCTCCGTCATCTTTTATTGTTACTTCTCTTTTACGCCTTGGTTCCTGAGAATGTTTTCATTTGGATATGAAACGTC
>JAGDQP010040672.1:2487-17205 GCA_022664845.1 Lepisma saccharinum | reverse complement strand
GAGACTGGGTCGACCTCTGGGACTTACGACCTAGGTAAAATTGTTTCAACTTCTCCCACCGGGAATCAAACCCGGATTGTTGGATTGTCACGTCATCGGTCACGTTTGGAGAGATGTAAAATTTAACTTTCAGGACAAATTTCGTACCTTTCCCCCAAAATCCCTACTTATAACGAAATATTTAAATATGTGCAGATGAACAGAACAATGTAAGTTTCCCAGAGCGAAGCCTGGTATTTCAATGTTTAGTACTATATGCTTTAATTGAAATTACAATTTTAGGGTTGATTCCAGGTTAAAATCCTATAATCAAAGGATTTTTCCTGGAATCAACCCTAAAATTGTATCATACTGAACATTGAAGTACTAGAATTCGGTCTGGGAAACATTATTCTGTTCATCTTCAGATTCAAATATTCGTTGTAAGTAGGGATTTTCGGGAAAGGTACGAAATTTGTCCTGAAGGTTTAATTTTGTATAAACGTTGCGTAACGTTGAATAGAAGTTTATAATGCCAAAATTAAGTTGCGGAAAAGGTTTAATTCAATATCTTTAAAACGTTTATTAAACACCATATTCAATGTTGAATCAACATTTCTTAGAATACTAATCCGATAGTTGTATAAATGTGGAATCAACGTAAATTCAACCAAGATTCAACGTTTATTGAACATTTAAGGAATGTTTATAATTGTGCTGTGTGGGATATTTCTAATCACAACTTAGCTACAATCAAATAGGTTACATAGATAGAATATGTGCACATGGTCTATGAAAAATATTGAGTTTACAATATTTTTTAACCGAATTGAACATTCCATGTTGAAGAATTGCTTTACAAAACATAGCTCAGAACTATGTGCTTAGCATTCTAACATTTCTAAATGACTGCTAACATTACTGTCAGCGAAGACTTAACGAAACTGCACAAGGTCGCGCTTCGATAAATTAACATAATTGACGTTTCAGAAATTCTTATGTAATGACGATCTGGGGGGAGAGAAATCATTTATTTTCCGCGAATGGGGTATATCCATCAATCGACTCAGTTTGACAAAAGCATACCCATGTTAGCTGTTTCCGGTTAACCACTTCCGGTTAACAGTTCATAATTTGATTACCGGTGAAGGGGTATTACCAGCTGGTCCAGCCATGTCAAACGACTCAGCTTGACAAAAGAAAACTATTGATAGTTCATATTGGCCATTTGCACTTATTCATTTCTGGTTCATAATTCATAACTTAGTTTTCCAGTGTGGGGTATATGCAGCGAGTCTATGCATACAATATGCATTATCAATCGACTCACCTTGTCTAAAAATCGACTGATACCCACACTGGCCATTTCCGGCTCATAGTCCGTAATGTAGTTTCCGTAATGGGATATATCCATCAACTGTACCCATACAATATGTTTATCAATGAATTCAGCTTGACTAAGTAAATCAATAGATATCAATATTAATCGCTTCTTGTTTACTGATGTGTTTAATTCAGTTCCCAGCGGTGAGAACGTTTGAAAGACGGAGGAAAAATTAAAATATTGTTTTTGTGTGCGTTTGTTTCTGCGTTTTCTGTTAATCCATTGCTGAGCAATCACAACACTCTTTATCAACATACCAGAAAATGACAACAAATCATTTCTTTTCAAAACAAGTCGACTGAGAAGAAAAGGAGGTCATGAATTAATGTACAACGTATTAGTCAATCATTTTCTATTCGATAATATACAGACAAGGGGGCCGGCAAAGGGGCATTTGCCCTCTCCTGGAATTCAGATGTTATACCTTCTATTATTCTTCATATATATAGTGTACTATGTAGTAGTGCTTTCTTATGTATTTTTATATGGTATGTTCCCCCCCCCCCCCCATAGATTTCAGTAACTACAAGTCACACAGAGATGAGTGATAGACCGTTGGATTCGCCATGGTCTGGAATTGTGGAGGACTTTATAATTTTGACTCTAAAAGCGGCAGGTCCTTATGAATCGCTTGGTATACTCCATTTGTCTCTCTCCTAGATCTCAGTAACTACACGTCCGACAAAGATGAGCCATACACCGTTGGATTCGCAATGGTCTCAAACCATGGAATAATCTATCACATAAGCTTTAAAACTGGCAGGTCCTTTATACTGCTTAGTGTTCTCCATCTGTATATTTCTTTGTCTTCCCTACATCTCAGTAACTACATGTTACACAAAGACACACCGTTGGGCTCGTCATAATCTGAAACGGTGCGGAAATTATCAGTTAGACTCTAAAACTGGAAGGTCCTTTCCAATGGCTTAGTATTCTCCATTTGTGCCTCTCCTAGATCTCAGTAACTACAAGTCCGATACAGATGAGCCATACACCGTATGGTCTTAAACCATGGAATAACCTATCACATAAACTCTAAAACTGGCAGGTCTTTCTCAATCACCATCCTCATTCTCGATCTGTATGTTTCTTTGTCCCTCCCTAGATGTCAGTAATTACAAGTTACACATAGATGAGTCATACACCGTTTGGTTTACCATGGCCTAAAACGGCAGAAAAAATGTTTGACTCTAAAACTGGCAGATCCTTTTTAATTGCTTAGTATTCTCCATTTGTGCCCTTACGAGATTTTAGTAGCCACAAGTTCGACAGAGATAAGCCATACACCGTTGGAATAGTCATGGACACCGGTGGGAAAATCTATGACTGACTCTGAAACTGGCAGGCCTCGGCATTCGCTTAGACTCCATTTGTCCCTACAACTTTAACTCTTTCTTTTGGATACAAGATAATTTGAATTAATACAGGGGCGCTTTGGTTTTGTCTACAATAAAACCATTACTTAGTTTGTTTTAGTTTTTTATTATGCTACTTGCGAAATACAAAATAGGGAACAAAATGACATAAGTAACTATGAATAACAAACGACCAATTTCAAAACAAAAAGAAAAAAGAAGCAAAACTGTCCTTCTAAGATGGGAACCTTAGTCAACCAAATCAAAACAAAATTGGATACTTGACCTCCGTAAAAGCTCAGTAATACCTTCTATCTATATAGAAACTTGACGAAGTGTTTTTCCTAACCAGAAAAACTCAGAGCCTTAAAGTGGGAGAAGAAATAATAAGAAGAACATTCTAGGCATTATATTAAGTTAATACACCGCCCGAATATAGTGGGCAAAAAGTTTAACTCTTGTTTCTGGCTTTATATTCACATGTCTTAAATGTATCTGAGAAATGTATTTTGTTATTTATATTTTTCGTTCAAATGTTAACATTAGTAATGTTTGTGTGGTGAACTACAACAAAAACTTACGTCGTGTTGGCGGGAAGTATTTGAATTCGGGAAACCGAATATATGTTTCATACTGTTTATCTTTGTATCGGTCACGAATAATGCGTTCAACAATTTGTATATATATTTAGTCCATATCATATTTTTGGAGATACAGTTTGTCACTCTATGCCAGAATGAGTCCTCCTATTTGCAATGTTGGCAAAACGTCTCTTTAATTATTCCTTTAATATATAAACTTTGTTTGGTATGCAAGATGTTATAAATTATTTGAAAATATAGGTGATGTAATTTTGGTTGTACCAACAATTCTTTTAAGCCACACAATAGGACAGTTAACCGTATTCTCCCGTTGTTCAATTATCGATTTTTTTCTTTGATTTCTTTTTATCGAATATTGATAAATTTGTTTTACAGCCATATTTGAATTTTGGCCACCAGGGCATGTTATTTCGACAAAAGTATCAAGTAAATACGGGACTCGATGCCGCCAGTCGTTTATGTTTAAAGGTAATTCTGTGATAATATGCATAACGTTCATGAGAGTTTGCTGCACAAAAGTAGGAGACTCTTGACAAATTATTTTGAGCGATCCATGTAATCTAAGTGTCTCTCATTGCACTTTCAGATCTTTTAAATTTAATACCACCCTTGAACAGCGGTAGATATAATTTAATTTCGCGCTGTCCGCAGTGTATGTCCTCTCCAAATAAAATAGCCTGTGAATTTATTTATTAACGCCTGTGTTTTATTTGAGATTGGAAACAATTGTAAATCAGAAATCCATTTGCTTAGGATATAACAATTAACAAAGCGGACACGTGATATAAGCAAATCTAGACAATTTTGATAGTTTGTGGGCTCTTGTAATAACTGACCTGTGAATCTGTTCATTTATTTTCATGGTGTCGTTAAGACTACGATGAAACTATTCCTAGAATTCTTAAATGATTTACTATTGTCCCCGAATGGAGGAAAAGTCCTTCGCATTTTTTGTAATACGATAATCTTTGTTTCTGTTTGTTCAGTACTAGTCCAGAAGAAATTCCGTAATTGGTAATTATATCCATGATTTGTTCGACTTCCGCTTTAGAGGACAATGCACAACTTATCGATATAACTAATTACTTTAAAAATCACCATTACAATGCAATCCTGTTCAATTCTTTTTCAATTTGAATGAAAAGCTGGCAAGAAAGGGGATTCCGTTGTTCTATACTATTACTTATTTTAAATGCTTTTAAGTTTTGATTATTTACATTAATAGTCATTGATCGATTTCGTTAAAGGCAGGATATAAGATATGTAAGATTTTGGAAGAAATTATAACGACGTAAAAGAATGTTGAAGAAATTCACTCTGTCGAATGCCGGAGATATCTTAAAGAAGGACAGCCCAAGGTTCGTTGATAATGCTTGCTCGAAAAAAAAATCTCTCATATTAGGGGCATCCGCGATACCACCTTTGTTTTTGTTTAGTACGGTATGTTTGGCAATATAGCGCTTATATGATTTGCTATTATTTTATGCAGAATTTTATTATCACAGTTAAGTAACGAAATTAATCGATATTTTTGCTGCTCCTTCTGTCCCATTTCGCCTATAAGGGTGCCCCGTGATTCACAAAATTGTTCAGGGCTTCGTAGATTTGTTCAAATATCGTTAAAACCTCGGTTAAAATAGGTACTAAAATATCCTGTAGAGCCACGAATCACTGCGGAGAAATCCCGTCAGGACCGGCAGAAGCGTCAAAGACCATTAATCGCATTTCGGACCTCCAGTTCAGTAAAAGAATTGGCTAACGATATTTTTTGTTGTGTTAAAATTTGAGGGATATTCAAATTATTAAAGTTAAGGTCTCGACTTTGATTAGGTGCATTGAATAACTCAATAATTATTGTAAATAGTATTATGTGCCTGTGTCCCTTCATGAGTTTTACTTGTAAGGTCAATGAAAAAGTTAATGATTTTGTGTTCCCCATTTTTTCTTTCAGTGAGAATGTCCAAATTTTTTGGGGTCTCTTCGATTCCAATATTAGGAAATTTACTTATTATTTGACCGTAACCGACCTGTTTATGTAGGTGACAGGAAATTTTGAATGTTTTATTTGCATTTTAACTTTTACTCCCTGCGCAAACTGGTTGTGTTAATCTTGCAGTAGTTTGTAATTGTATTCTAGTTGATTTTTACCTTGATTATTTCTTTGACGTGTTTTGAAAGAAAAAAAAAACAGTCTTTCAAAATTATACCACTATTGGGCCTTGTTATATATTCGCACTTTACATGTCTGGGCTGCGTTAATGATGTTTTTACCGTTAATGAATATTCCTGATCGTGTAGAATTGTATTGTTCGTATCACTTCGTAAATGTGTTTTACATTATATTCTAGAACAACTACTACTGCACTATGGTCGGATATAGACATAGGGTGGTACGTATTAGGTCGTTTTTTAGTTCTTGAGGAATATGAATGTGATCTATACGTGAGCTCCCCTGTGTGCAAACAAATGTTGGCTTGAACACATTTGGATTACAATATTCAAAAGCGTCTATTAATTTAAAGTTTTATCGAATTAATTAATTCTACACTGATATTATCGTTGTGAGACGAGTCCGACCTTGATCTGGTGGCGTTTGAGTCTAAACACCAAATCACTCTGTAGTCCTGATAAAAGGTCGTCGCGATTTTTTTTTTCTCTAACTTGACGATTATTGTTTCCGACGGTAAATATGTGTGCACAATATTGCCACACCCTGTATATTACCGGAAATCATTCAGCCGGATGGGTGAATATAAAGGTCTTAAATTTGCAAATCACCTCGCTCGCACTGCTATTGCTGTGGCTTTGTAAGGTTAGGTTTAAATACATGCGATGTATATACGTTATAGTTCTTTAATTTTATTCCTTCTTCGGCTACTTCTTGGAAGCAGGCCACATGTATTGCATGAAATTTGAGAAATTGTTGCACAATTTTGATTTTATGATTCAGATAAGTTTCTCCGAGGTTAAAAGTCAAAACCTTGAGGATCATAAACACTAAGATCACCACACTTTGAATGTTTATCCACATTTCTTGTTCTCTTCTGACCCAGAATTTTACTAGAGGAATAGAAATAAAAAAAGAGTACTTACGAAATCACTCCCGGGATCGTATCACTGTCAATGAGAGAAAAACTAGCACATTAATTAGGAACATTTGCCAAGCCTGAGTTCGAAAAGGACTTCTCTATCTGATCTTTTAATGCCTTGTTTACATTACTAACATTTTACCATGGTTAACGTTAACCCGAGTTCATTTTAGTAATGTAAACGGTAGTTACCGTTAACGCGGGTTTCAAATTTAACTAGCGTCAACTTACGACGGTTATCTTGTAACGTTAGTAAGAAACGACTGTCTAAACGCAAGTTAGTTATTAGGCACGAATCACTTCGTGAGTTTATTTCTTTCTTTATCGAAATATATAGTATAATAGTGGTGCGTACTACTTATAAAATATAAAAGAATGATGGCAGAACTAATCTACAAAATGTGACGCTACAATCAATTCATTTGTGTTCATTTTTTATAATTTAATCCTCTCTCGTGTAACAAGCAGATTCTTTACTCAACCACCGACACCTCGACCTGTTTCTTTACAGACAATGGTAGTACTAGTACGATAATCAAGTTAAGTTCGGTAGTGTGAACGCAAGTTAGTTTTACCCATAAGTTTTACCATCGTAAAATGTTAGTAATCTAAACAAGGTATTAAGAGCTGCTGAACAGGTTGACGCTTGCCACTTTCTACCCCGTCCGGGTTCTGTGAATTTAACATTCTGTGATTTTGCTCACGTGTTTCTTTCTGTTTACGTTTTGATCTCCTTTTTCCACCACACTTAACTTCTTCTCGCCCCTTTCATACACGCATACAATACTTGATTCACAAGATGATTCCAAGACGGAAGTTTTAATACACAAAAATTACTCACTTGCCTCCTCTGCTAGGCTAACGTTAATATGTTCAGAGGTTCACTGTCATTTTTATCTAGATTGTTACTGATAGCAGCTACTGCTTCCTTTCCCTCTCTCATCTGTAGAAAATACCAGCTTGTTGCTTATCACCAGAGCAAAAGCTGTCAGACGCGGTGTTGTCAGATTTATGAGCTACTGTTAACTGACCTGTGAACCTTTGACGTGCTTGCTCCAGAGTAGGAAAAGAATGAAACGATAATGGGTCCAGTCGATCTATCGGAGACGTAATGTTATATGGAACTGCTTGTTGTGGCGTCTCTTTTCTCGGATTTTCGAGTCTATTTGCACATATGTGCTCTTCAGTCCTCAACTCGTTACACACGCTACAAATGCTCTGCTGAAAGTTGGCGAAAATGTTTATTTTCAGGCCTAACACGTTTAAAAATGCAATTTCTTGTTAAGTTTATTAAACGTTATAATTCGTTTCTCATTATAAATGCGATAGCGGCGAATACGATACGAATTTGGGAGAAGTAAAGTTTTGTTATAGAAACGACGTTTCCGTAAGCTTGAAAATTGTCTTTTTTCTGTTGATCTGTTAATTCTAGACGCAAAATGAAAGCTACTGATTTGAAAAGGCCATTATTTTCTAACCTTACCGGCAACTCCTATTGAATTCCGCCTTCTTCGTATAGTAATTTTCCGTTACACTGTTGAATTGCTGTCTTAGCTATATCCAATGAGGCGCATCGAAGATAGGCTGATTTTTTGTAATTGTCAATTTCTATCGATTCTATTTGTTTTTCTTGTAATCGCAGCTGGTCTGCAATGGTCTCATCGAAAAACATTACATTAATTTTCTGGTTAACACTTCTCAGATTAATGTTAACTGTATGTTTTCTTTCAATCACTGAGTTCATACTGTTGTACCAAAACATACACTAACACACACTAAATACACCACGCTGAACAAAAAATCCGCTCTCTAACACTGAGAAAACGCCCGGCCATCCAGCTAGTCCGCGAGCTAACACGGAACGACCACTAAGCTAAGGGGCTCGGTAAATGGCCCAGGGAAGTCATTTTCAAAGCGACTCGAAAGGGCGCATGAAATGTGTTTGAAAACTCTTTTTAATTCATACATATAGGACTGCTCAGACCGTGCGTGCGGTAGGCGCATAATATGTGCACGGTCTCAGCACAGTCCTATATGTTGACTTAAAAAGAGCTTTCAAACATATTTTAAACGGAACAGATTACCAAGATACTTCACGAATGCAAAACCACACGATAGGCGCACGGTCGGTGCACAGTTCTATGTGCGAATCAACCTTTAATATACTACAATAATATTGCCAGCTTCTACTTTCGTATCCATGTAGTAAGTCGTGCACGTTATGGTAAAGCACACAGTTCTTATGTAATACGTAAAACAATGCTATGAATCCCTCAGTCTATACAGTTTACTGAAACTCTTATCTCGTTGAGTCTATGAAAATACGAACCTTATATAATTATTTTTCCGAATACGTTATTCATTTTATAACCACTACGAAACAGCTAAGAAGTAGAATTCTATCTTTAGACTGTCAACTGCTTTACATTTATAAACCATTGGAATAAAGCTTAGGATCATACACACGCAATCATTATGGGGCAACCAAAATAATTCATTGCATTTTATCATATTTTCTTTTTACAGCAGTCAATTTTAGGAATGAAAAGGGAGAGAAATAATTACTTACATTACGTGAATACGAGTATATAGTTTTGGAACAAACAGGGTGGTAACAACAGGAGCGTGTTTATCCTGTTATCCGGATATTTTGTTTTGAAATCATGATATTCGTCAATGTTACTGGACTGTTTCTCCTGCTTTTCTCTTGGTTATTTGAAAGAAACGTCGTAATCGCACCATGAAATAAGTTCAGAACTGCACTTTCTTCTTTCATGGACAGAGAAATGTTAATTACCAATAGAAACTTGTCTTATTTTAATTCTCGGCAATAAAAATTAAAAGCACTATTCACAGAAAATGATACGTATATGTTATATAGCAAATGTTAATTATTATATCTTATTTTTTTAAATTAAATAGTAGAGTCATTGTCATGGTCACAATCTTTTAGAATAATCCAAGCAATCCTTCCTTCACGATATTCAAAATCTGCTCCCACTGTTTTTATCAGTATAATCAATCTCAATTTATCTTTAGGAATTTCAGGTTCTGTAGTTAGAGTACATGGTTGGGTTAACTATTGTAAATTTTCACTGAAATGTCCAAACGTTAATGATGTTTTGGTGCAAAATTACACTGATAATTTCTTGTCCGAAATCGGAATATCACTATAAAAACAAAGTGCACATTATTCGAAGAAGAATCAGTTGGTAGAGAATATACATTTCATGAATAGAAGTAACAAAAACTACCATTAAAGATTTGAGTTAGATTTGAACTTCACTTAAAAGGCCTCAAGTTTCAAGATAACCGAATTTAAAACTGCTTTATTTATATTTTCGATTACAGAAGGCTATCTTCAGATTGGATACGAGACAGCTCTAACTTACCACAATTACTTGAGGACAGTGACTTTTCATCCGCTTGAGGAAGGTGGCTGGACAGATTCGGATGGATGTCTATCTTTTCATTATTATATATCGAGTGATGTTACCCCTATTTTTAAGGTAAGAACAATTTAGCGAAATACTATTAACACACAAACAAAAAAGCATTAGGTAACTGTAGAATGGATGACTTTAAAGTATTGTTAGATAAGGAAGAGATATGTGGCATATTCATGAACTGTAGAAAAGACAGAGACAGTTAGCGCTAACAGAATCTAATTTGAACTAACTTAAGGTAACAAGACAAAAATAATTAACAATAATTTGCGACTGATCAACTACGCTAGCCATCGTACACGTACTTACGTGCTTCGTTACAAACAGAGCTACTAGGAAGTCAAACAATTGCGGGATTTCCCGGATTCTGAATGCGAGTTTTTATGTTAAACAAATCTACCGACTCTGTCGTAATCAAACTGGGTAGACGTCGTACACTAGAAGTTGTGTTGTGTTCATTCTTAATTTAGAAATTATTTTATTCAGTTTTGTGTTAGGTAATGCTTTGTGTTTTGTACGTCTTTGTGTTACTGAATAATGGCGACTACACTGAAAAGTAACTCCAAGTTCGCGATGAACTTGAATAAGTGAAAGACAATAACCCAAAAAACAAAAAAAAATTCGTGAAGCATGACTCGATGACCCATTTTATACGGATCTTTCCAAATGTGAAGAAGCTAAGAAGTGCATTTCACTCCACAACTCAAATATGTAGAACTTCAAGCAAATGCAATTTCACATATTTGGATCCAGCAGTTGCAATAACTACGGCCGGTAAGTATTATAGATGTATATTTCATCTATTTATTATATAATGAATTTTAGGGACAATTTTCTTAGCCGATAGGGACCTGGTAGAAATATGGTTGGCAACACTGGTCTGGATCCAGTACGTACCTGACTGCCAAGGAGAGTTCATAGTACTACTGACTGCGGCCCTTGCTGCTCACTCAGTACGGTGACCATTCAGCTCCGCAAGGCTCCGTCTCCCTCTCTCCTTCAACATACAGAAAGTTCAGAACGTTCCTGCGCCATCGTTTCACACATCGGAAGCAGACAGCTAAATATTACGCTGTCGAGAAGGTTTAAACTACGAAGATAATAAAGTAACTGATTTACATTAAATTACCTTGATAACTAGACTGCGAAGAAGATGAAGTGGAGATGGGCCGGTCACATAGCTAGACGAACAGATGGAAGGTGGACGACAAATATACTACAGTGGATTCCTAGAGAAAAGAAACGACCGAGACGACGTCCAAATGTAAGATGGGTAGATGAAATCAAGCGTTTTTCAGGAGCTACATGGATGAGGATACCAGCAGACTGAGATATGTGGAAAGAAAAGGGGGAGGCCTTCACCAGCAATGGATAGAAAACGGCTGAATATGATGATGATGACCTTGATAACTACACTGTCACCTAATCTAAAATATTGTCGTTGGTGGAAGAATCTAAAATCCAGGCAAGTCTCCTCTAGGTAAGCATATATCAGGTTCTCTTGAAACATCCAGAGAAGCGTTGCGGATCAATCACGTAATAAGACGATATTCTATGTTAAGACCAGCTATTTTTCAAAACTGTTTTAAAGGACGTAAAACAAATTAAAATTCTATAAACTTGTTAATTTCTTTACAGGTACACGTAGTACAGCTGAATAAAGTGACTGAGTTAACGTTCAACCGTACTGACATGCCCGTCATTTGGGAATATAACAGTACACCCTCATCGCAATGGGAGCAAGTCAGTATACCTTTGCAAGTCTATCGACCTTTCAAGGTAACTATTATCTCTTTTTACTTTAGGTAGTTTGCTAAAATTAAAGACAGTTGTTTGTCACTCCTTCGCAAAGACCATGCTCTAACCGGAATAACTAAAAAAAATAATTAAACTGTGAATATGGTTTAATATAGTATGCAAAGTGGTCGATTAGCAAGGGTTCCCAAACCGAGCATTGATCATCTAAAGCGCCATATGGCTCTGTTGAAATGTCTAATTGCAAGGAGGCAAATGGGCATACGCGTGAAATACATCACATAAAGTTTCAGTTCTAGCACACACGATACTGTAAGACATCATAAATGGTTCAAGATAAAAAAAAGAAGGTTGTATTACTCTCTCCATTTAAATATTTGATTACTGTAGGACCATGAGACACCTACATCTTCTGCCTGGTTCAAACGCAAACAAAATTGTATCGAGTTAAGTTACGAGTAATGGATAAGAAAGTACTTATAAATAGCAATGTTCCGTCGCCTCCCGTGCTGTAAATACCCATTCGAAATCGTTTTCCTCTAGCAGACTCGGTGATATAGTCGGTGGAACCTTAGTGTTAGTAGTCAGGTTAGATCTTTATATTATCAGGCATGGAAAGGCCAAACCTCACAGACACTCCTTTTCGTTAAGTTGCAGAATACGTAGTTCGTGATTTTTGCAGAGCTGGCTGGCGTGCCTGGAATGTTGGTTGAACAATGAACGTACATACACTGGAGTTATGACATGACGTGCCCGTAGCCACAACGAATGTAGAAACAATCATGGTTTACTAGTATGATTTCTGTCCTTGTTCGGTTGGATTAACACCAGGTGGCAGAAGAAGGATGAGACTGCTATGGCAATAAAATACATTATTTCTGGTATTAGTAACACGAGATTAATATGTTCCAAATAAATGGCTCTTAAGATGCCATTGTAAATTACGTTATAGGAAAGATGTAAAAGTAATAGGAATCTAATAGTTTCTCTTTAAATAATTGTGAATATTTTAGTACTATTTAAGTGCCTTATTTTCTCCTATGTTTTAATGAATTTGTGTCAATATTTCCCTCAATTTGGCTGTAAGAGTCGTGTCAAGTGATAGAATGCTGACTCCTTCATTTTTCATTTAATTTTCTCTTATGAACTGAACTGGAAACGTGGCAAGCCTGTCACGGCTTAGGTATGACGTGTCCTCCGCGATCCTTTTTTTTTATGGACAGAGATGAAAAATCAATAAACAGGACGTTAGCTGACATGGCTTCAGATAACGTGTACGCACAACTGAATATTGTGGCCTTTCCTCTTAGCACACTGGCTGTAAACGTCAGGCAAGGATCGAGAGGGGGCGATTGCCCCCTCTCCCTGAGATCCTCATTTAATCCCAAAAAGTAATTTAAAAGTGTTTATTTATTATTTATCTTGTTTCTTATTCTTCCTTGCGCTATTGCTGACAGAACTACTAATTTCTCATTTTAATAATTTACTTTCAGGTGATATTTTATTCAAGATTCTTACCAGGAACAACAGACGGTTATATAGCAATTGATAATTTTCAGATAAATTATCGAAACTGTAATTTAGAATTTCAACATTCTAAGAAAGATTCTGCACAACACTAATTAGTATCACTCGGTCACAATATATAGTATTCTTACCTAAGGATAGTCCTACAAGAAACAACAAATCAAGTCAATGCCATTAATTCTGTTAAATTTTAAAACAAACTTGAATGAGAAGATTTTACTGTCAAATCTGATTATTCTTATTGACTGTCTTAATAACGTCAAGAAAAGTAACCACCATTATGATCGACGATAATTATAATCTGAAGAAGTCACATAACTAATATAAAATAACGAGAAGATATCATCAATGTATCGCAAAATACATTTATTCTGTTTTTATGAATGCGTGGTTAATGGTGAAAAGCACAACGAATTAATAGAAAAGTTTTTTAAAGGTTTGAAACATAATTTTATACAAAAGGATGAATAAAATCCTGTTTAACTTAGTAATGAAATGGTAATTTCGTCCCAAAACATAACCATGACAAATTGTTGAAGCATAATCACAAACTACTCAATACATTAGTTTCATTATGTGCTCTTCATAATAAAATAATGGAATCATTACATTGTACATTATGAAATAATTGCCTAGTTAAAGTTGAAATTAAAGATCATTTACCTCAGTACGCAAGTGTGTTTTCTTAATACAAGAACCTATATATTGTAATTCATTATTAGACTGTGTGCCAAGGCGTGAGGAATGATGATGCCGAACTGAAAATTCATGATTAGGTTCTAAACGCAGTGCCTTTTGGCTAACTCGAAACTGAAAGGGTGATGTCATCAACTAAGTTTGCATTTATAAAGGCCATATGCATAAGGCTAAGTAAAAGTATTTACTAGCAATTTCTAAAGTAAATACTTGGATTGGTATGCATAAAAATAAAGTTTACTTGTAGTATTTACTAGCCTTCCAAGTAAATGTTTCAAAATCGTATGCATAACAACTAGGATATACTAGATACCTCAAGTAAATACTTACGACTTAAGTACGCTGTTTAGCACACTTATATGAAAGCATTCATGCAGGTTCGTGCGCAAAAGTGTAGAAAAACTTATATTAACATGTCGAGCCATTTGGGGTATTTCCGGCAGTTGGGGAATCTCGACACTTCTAAGCTTGCAACATTGTAAATTGCACACTAATCAGCTCGTGATATAAATAATAATGGAAGAAGAGACTTCGTTGGGTACGGAATCTGTGCTGATTTATGAGTTTGTGCGTTGTATTTGTGAAGAACCAGAATCATATTTGTAAGTTGTCCAGAAAACGTGACTAAAATGATTCTGTTCTAAAACAGAAGATTCCGTTAAGTTTTTATGAACAAGTGTTGATTATGGGGTTCGAAGTCACTGCACACTACACTGACTGATAAATTTTCTTTTTTTCCTGAGAAATTTGATGCAAGTATCGTAGTAACAGTATGATTGATCACTGCAGTGAAATCAGTTTCTTTCTATCAGGCTTGGCTTTTAGAAATAGGCAACCAATAATGTGAAAAAAAAGTACCAATAAATTACATAAATGTAGCAATTA
>JAGDQP010040671.1:0-17205 GCA_022664845.1 Lepisma saccharinum | reverse complement strand
TAAAAATTACCTACTATATATTTATAAAAGAAAATAAATAAAACTTGTTTGTAACATATATATATATATATATATATATATATATATATATATTGCAAACAAATTCTATTTATTTTCTAAAAAAATCCTAAATTCATAATTAAAAGATACGTCCTTTTTAAATGTCACATTGATTCTATAGCTTTATTCAAATATGCGCTTATTTATGTTATATATATATATTAAAACTTTTCTCATTCAATCTTCTATAATTATACAATATGGCATATTCATTACTGACTAAAAGTATTTGAACAGCTCTGTTGAAATTTCATTTCAATAAGTTTTTTTTTTAAATTGACTGTCATTTAACAAAAAAAAAAGAAAGAAAGGAGAGAGACATATTCTAGATAAATAAACAAAAAAATTAAGCTCTTGATGTTTATATCAGATGCCAAACTAGCTGTATTAGGTTGACTTGGAATGAAGTGATTAGTTGTTCAAAGAGATTACGATTTCAGTTCAATATTTTCCCCGCATATCTGTCTCCCTCCCACCCTCCATCTGAATTGCATGTGTGTGATTGTATGCATGTGTGTGAGTATTCACCCCGCAACATTCGGAGTCACTTTCTGCAGTTTCACATATTAGCTAGTTATTATATAACCGATGCATAAATTATTTAGGAAACGGGGTTATAATAATTAGAAGTGAACAGTGTAAAATGAAGAGAACTAACAAATCAGTCTAATGGCATACCTTTTGCAATTAAAATGAGTGTCTGTAATTTAAAATGTGAAAGTAATCATAAGAGGAAGAGAGAAAACAAGAGGTAATAGGACCTTCCCAAAAAAAAAATAATTTTGTTATTATTTGGATATCTATCGGGTGTGATTGGAGGCTACCGTATGTCTCTCTTGCAGAATATGGAACATATAACTCATGCTATGATTGTTATATTGATTCTACTGATTTTGATAACTGAAATATTGGTAACAGATGACAGGAGAAATTTTATTGTGTTCCGGTTCCTTAACTTTCAGAGTTTATTGTTTATTTCAATTCAGTATAATATTTCGAAACAACATTATTTACAGCTGTGTAGAAACTGTTTTTATATTTTACAACGAACACTTAATATTATAAATTCATTGACTGTAAAAGACAATACATTTATATTACACGTTCTTTTATTATTATTTCTTTGTTCAATTTAACAGATTTTATTCTTTTTGAATAGATATTATTGCTCAAATCTTACAGATTTTACACTTTTTAAAATTTATCTTTAGTGAAAGTTTACAATTTAAACCACAAGTTAATATAATCGACGATTTAATCTACATGCCATAATATAAAACACTTATTGATAGCAAATCCCATTCTCTCCAGTTTAAATTTCTACCTGTGACCTGTTTCACGAAAATATTGTCAAGTTTTCACTCTTCAGTTTGCATTTCTGGAGGACTGTCTCAAGACCACTGATCTCCCGCCACATAATTCAGTCACTTTTCTACCATTTTGTGCAAGGCGTATGATTACTAGACAACACTGAATTATTACTAAACTATAGCACCCAAAACTAGTCAACCAAATGAGAGTACACATAAAGATTGTGGTGGGAGGTTAGTGGTCTTGAGACAGTCCTCTGGAAATGCAACTTGAAGAGTGAAAAGTTGAGGGCTGATTTTCATGAAAGCCTGCGTTGCTTGCGTTTTTGGTGAATATCCAATTGAAATACATGTTATACGTAGAACACGTAATAGGGAGCCTTAAAATTCGTGTTTCAATTGACTACTCACCCTAATCGCAAGCTTTCATGAAAATCAACCCTGAAAGGTACTTTCGTGAAATAGGCCCCTGGTGTTAATCCAGCCGAACTAGATATGAAATAATGGTAGTATGAATATTGTGTATTTAAAAAGTTATAAAAGTATGGAATCCGAGCTGAGTAGCTGATATCTCACGTTGTGAGTCCGCAATAGGGTAAATGTACCAGTTATTAGCATTTTTAGACCACTGTCGTTCTGAAACTTAAAGTGCAGATCTATAGCGGCTTTCTTTTTTCTGTTCACTGTAACTGTAAAATACAGCTAACTGTAAACTCTTAGATCTTTCCCAAAACAAATTTTACAATGAAACAATAAAAATGCAGAACATGTATTATTATTTTTCTTCAAAATAGCAAAATCATCTATATTTTTTCCTATCTAACCAGTACCGTAGTTAATTGTCCCCCTTCATGCCCAGTTATTGGCGCTTACGTTCACTATCCGTTTTCCAGACCTATTGGTCCTATTGAGACTGCCAAATATTTATTCCTGTGAAGCCACGTCCTACGTGAAAATGCTAGTCATCGTATTTTTGTGTCTTAAGATTCATTTTCATGAAAGTTTGCGTTGCTTGCGATTTTGGTGAATAGCTAATTGAAATACAGGGTATTTCGTGTTGTAGTTTTATTGCGTGGTTTAACACGTGTTTCAATTGGCTATTCATCCAAATCGCAAGCAAACACGCAACGCAAGATTTCATGAAAATCAGCCCTTAAAGGTTAAAATGACTACGTTAAGAATTTGAACATTTTATCTAAAAAATGCTAATTATTTGCCCGCATGTGGAAAAATGGCATACCAGCCATTGCCCCCTTCCCTTAGCAGCACTAACTGATTTGAATAATTTACCTAATGATGCATTCAAGGGAGTCTTCTAAACATCCTTCTAGTTGTTAAAGAAGGAAAAATCCTACAATAATCATATTATAGCAATAAATAACTAAAGGAATATGAACTAAAGGAGTATAGCCCTTAGGTTACTTGCTTAGATTTTGATAGGTTAAATTTGTACCTTAACGAAGCCTTCTTGAAATTATCACCCAGCCAAGACCAATAACAAAAATGATGTGTTTCGTGTGCAGTAGTCGTCAAAGAAGCAATAAGCAACGTGTCAGTTACCAAATTATTTTCTACCTTATTAAAAAAAATGTCTTGTTAATGACAAGAGGCGTTTACCCTGTATTAAAAATGTAAATATTGCTCATAACTTGCTAGCATTACTTCATTCCTAGTTCGGCGGTACAGAAACCAGGTGGCATTAAAGTATAAGAAATTGGGAATACGCTATAATTATTTTATCTATAACTTCTAAATTAAGGTCGGTTTTCTTACAGGCGCTCGATGGATGTTTTGCTTGCGATTTCTTGTGAGTAGCCAATATAAACTCGTGTTACACGTAATGAAACACGTGTTTCAAGTGGCTGCTCATAGAAATCGCAAACAAAACGCTCAGCGAGTGCCTGTATGAAAATCCGGCCTTACTCTGGATTAAAATGTATTGTCCTTAATTAAGAAAGTTCGGAATGAAAAGTAATACAACATAAATAATTAACATTTCAGGTAACTTTAATGTTACAATAATAACAATACGTAATGCAGTTGCAACTAGAATGCATCACAACATTAATGTTATGTTACTAATATATAATGTATTTAGTGTAATCTAAACATATTATGCCGTATTTAGAAACATTTTTAGAATGATTAGCACTATACTAACGAATAACTAACAATAATAATCAGTTGTTAAATCACTCGCTTGTACAACGCTAGTCACTAAAAAGAAGGGTTTCTGAATATGACTGATCGTTTTTCTGACATAAACATTTAAAATAAGTACTGAGTAATTGGGTTCAGTAGACAAAATTGAAGACTTGAAGTAAATAAGGCGCTAAGTGCCATTTTCTCAACTTACAAAAAAAAAAAAAAAGAAACAATAAAAGCATCAATATAAAACAACCCGTCTCACCATTTATAAACACCCAATAAATGGACTAAGCAATGTATTTGGACTTTGATTCTTATTGTAGATCTAATGACATATAATGTTAAAATACTAATCCCGTAAAAATACTATTTTCACAATGAATGACAATGTGATAAATTTCATGAATTTACATGTAGTAAAGCAGCCCTCTGTAATATGTAACACTATAGAAGTTCTTATTCATTGCTTATAAGGTTCTCAAATTTTAAATTGGTTATAAAATATCGCCTTAAGGTCACAAACAGCTCAGCGTGCGCGGCAGCGCGCGCAGCCAAGTTCCCAACCGAGCGGTGCCAAGTAGCTTTACACGAAACACCAAGCAAGAACGAACAACAGTTAAATCACAATTTTCAAGACACCACTGCTTACTTACTAACTATCTCAGTACCACCAAATTACCCACGTTTGCTAGGACAAACATCTTCTATAATACTACCAAACCTCAAGTCACAGGGCTCATTGGGTGCTGAGTTATAAGCCCCCAAAATTAGGCTTTTTTCGTGTAATATCCACTCACTGACTCACTGACTGACATAAATATTTGACATGTTCCCGACTAGCTAGAAATACAAGAATTTGGTATGAAGTTGTATGACCATGAGTAGGTAAAGGAAAAAATCCGACATTTTGAAAAAGTCGCCATCTTTGATCCAAAATGGCAGCCAAACCCATTGTTGTATAGAATACACAGCATAAACCACTGGGGCTATTGAATTGAAATTTGGTATGAAGGTGCAATATCACTAATAGATTAAGAAAATATTTTTAAATTTTCTAAAAGTCGCCATATTGGATCCAAAATAGCGGACACTAAAAATCCATTTTCCACGCCATTTGATCAAGGAAAATGAAATTTGGTATGAAGGTACATGATCACTAGTAGTTTAGAAAAATGTTACAAAATGTTGAAAAAGTCGTCATCCTGGATCCAAAATGGCCGCCAAACCCATTGTTGTATATAATACAGAGCCTAAACAGCTGCAGCTAGAAACATCAAATTTGGTATGAATGTACATTATCACTAGTAGGTTACTAAAATATTACACAATGTATCCAAAGATGACCCCTAGTGGAGGGGGGGAGCCACAATAGCCCGTCAAATTGTAAAATCAATATACATGTTCTGTCGTATTCCTGCATAGCTTATAAATACAAAATTTTACACATGTTTAGGAGGGACACAGGAACTGTACAGAAAATATAACTGTTTTGGCATCTTTTTTTCATTAGCTATATAACTTGTTGCGAAGTGAACATTTTGTGAACGAGATCAAGTTATTTGTAGTATAAAATATGAGATGTTATTTATTTTTATTTATTTATTTATTTTTTGTTTTGTTTTAGTGAAATATTGTAAACAATAAATGGGCATAAACGTTTGGTTTGCGCTGTATAATGTGTTAATCAATGAAAATGGTTTCTGACCCTAAACTATATTGTTCGAGCTAAAAAAAAAATATGAAAAATGAATGAGAGAGAAGAGCATGAAGAATAGTAATATAGAGACAAAACCTACCCCTAAATAGAAAAGTAAATTTACAAAAAGTTGTGACATCCGAACTCAAAACACAACGTCTCAAAAAGGAAGCCAATCTCATATCCTAAGGAGTACAAAAAAGAGAGAGGTTTCAGCATATAGAAGTTCTGATATATTAAATAGGCCAAGTTCTTTCCTAAGTAGTTCTCATATCGATTTAGCTAAGTTTTATGGAACAAATGAATTTTTCTTATAGCAGTATAAGATTTCTCTTTACACTATTAAATATTCATACTTTTTTACTGAGTTCAATTCTTAGCGTAGCAAATGCTTGTCTTATTATCGTCAGTGTGTTTACTACACTGCAAAGTATAATAATAATTTGAATTTGAATTTATTTGGGCGTATAAAAATGACAATACAGCATATAGGCCAATACATGTCTCCCATTATAAAAAATTAACACACAAAATATATGTTGACAATATAAAAGGAATCAACCACAAATTATGCAAGAAAAACGCATCGATCATACATATTCAACAATGAAATACCATACAAAAGGTTCAAGATAAAGACAAGGTTAGATTTAATAAAAAGCCATCACTTCTGTCACCAAAATAAAAGGTTCACAAAACTTGAATTTACAAATCCATTACATATTTAATAATTTTGTTTCTTAAAGTTTTAAAATCATTACTGAATATATATCTATAATTTGCGATAATTTATTTACACTTTTAGCACATCTTTGTACTGGCGAGCTACAATGGTAAACAGGACTAAAGAGTTCAATTTTCCTTGGAAGATACAAAGGAACCTTTATATTTATAGTGTTAATAAACCCTTGTTTTCCAGTAAGAGCATCAGAAAAGAACATTACATCGGATAGCAATCAGTGATCTTTCAGATTCAATATTCCTAACATAGTTCTTATTTCGCTTACAGAAGTACATTCAAAAGTAGATTTAAATTTCCATTTAAGCCATGCCAAGAAATTATTCTGAATTGCCTCAGTTTTATTAATTAAATATGTTTGATCAGAGTTCCACACTACACTTTCATATTCCAAATGGCTTCTGACCAATGCACAATACAACAATTTACATACATTTATATTATTAAACATTTTTACAACCCATTTAATAAGACTCAAATCCCTTTTGGCTTTTAATGTTATAGTTTCAATATGGTTTGTAAAATATAACTTTTTATTTATGAGAATACCCAAATCTTTAACGTTGTCCTTAAATACAATAACTTCCTCACCAATCTTATATGAATAATAAGATGGATTAGTTTCTCTAGTCATAATCATACCCACTGTTTTGTTGACATTTAGTGGTAACTGATTAATAACAGACCATTCGAGAGCTAAATTTAAATCATTCTGTAAGACATTACGATCATCTAAAGAGTTAATTTGTTTAAATATTTTAACATCATCAGCATACATCAATGTTTCAGAAGTAAATTTTGTCAGAAGATCATTAATATATATGCTAAACAATAAAGGTCCCAAATTTGATCCTTGAGGAACTTCAGATGTTATCAAAAAAATCGATGATTTACGGCCTTTATATTTTACTCTGATCTTTCTGTCAGCTAGGTAAGAATCAAACCAGGAGATAAATTTAGGTGAAAAACCAAAAAACATGTTTCTTTGACAAAATTTTATGTTATAACTTATCGAAAGCCTTTTGAAAGTCAAGATAAATAACATCGACTTGACCCCTTTGTTCAACTATAGGTCCAGTCCTAGACAAAAACTGAGTTAGATTTGTTATTGTTGACCTCTTTTGTACAAACCCATGTTGATGATCAGAAAGTTGTTTTTCAACATAAATATTATATACGTTTAAATATTATTTTTTCAAAAAAATTAGGTACAATATTCATGATAGCTATAGGTCTGAAGTCCTGAAGTTTCTTCCCACTACTCTTTGGGATAGGAGGAACTAAAGAAGTTTTCCAATTAGCGGGATATTTAGCCGTACATAAACTCCAATTAAAAATTGATGTTAATACGGAAGCTATAATTGCACTAATACCTTTGATAACAAAAGCAGGGATTTGATCAATGCCTGTGGAGGGTTTATTTCGTAATGATTTTATGGCCAGAACTACTTCATTCTCTTCAATTAATGGTATTTCAATAACAATTATAAGTTGAATTTTCAACATTGATTAGCTCATTATTTATATTTATATTAGGTTCATCTACATATTGAAAATAACCACCGAATAGTTCAGACAACTCATTTGAATCAGTAATTACTTCGTTTTCCACCTCTATACCAGTAACAGCACTAGGATTTTTAGTGAACTTATTTACATAGTTCCAAAATTTAAGAGGTTCAGTACTTCATTTATCTTGTATATTATCAATATAACGTTGTTTGTCCGTTTTATTAACCATTTCGACTTCTTTCTAAGTTCAACAAATACTTGATAATTATCTATATTGTTTTTTTATTTTTCATATGTCCTTCTTGTTTCAATGCAATAGTCTTCCTTAACTCACACGAAAAACAAGAAGGATTTTTTTTAAATATTACCTGTAATACTTCTTATTATTGAATAATAATAATAAACTCTTACAAATGGCAGTATATCTCTTGCTTATTTTAAGAAAAACGTCAATGGTAACATTGATTTATTCCAAGCATTCGATACAATAGACTACCTGTTGCTATTATCAATGGAAAAACTATCGCATTTGATGTTGTGTTATATATGTATTTATGTCGTGGTTACTGGCAGACGTTTTGAGGTTCAAATTAAGGATACTCTATTCAAGACAGATATATACTTAAAAGATTTCCTCATGATTCAGGTGTGGGACTTTTATTGTAGTCTGAATTAATTATAATATGGTCCTGTTGAACCTTATTATATATAGAATTGAAACCTTATTTAATATCAAGTTATTTGAGAGTTAATGCACATATTTTTTTGTACTGATTCAATTACTCTAATCTTAGTGCAGATAAACAGAAAATGGACTTTCACGGACCTAAGTCCATTTCGTTCTTTAAAAATGAGTACAATGAAAGAAATGATAGTAGTAACATCAGTATTGTATTCACACTATTTATGTAGATAATTATGTCCCATTCTGCACAAAAATAATGAAGCTAATATTTGCCCAGAAAGTGACTAATTGTACTCGTTATTGAAGAACGGAATGGACTTTGGTCCGTGAAAGTTATCTGTTTATCTGCACTATTACTTGAATAATGGACATAAAACGAAAAAGGCTGGCAAACCTACTTGCGTTGAACCTTAAATAAGTGAGGAACAGCAAATATAGAATAAACTCCCCAGAAATCTTTATATTTTGTATTTTGTTGGGCACTTCGTAACGGAAAGAAATAAGACACGAAAGATGTAAAGGTCAATTATTTAATAAAACAGTACACTACCTAATAATAAAATATAATTTAACTGAAAATGTTATCAAGAGTGATCATGATATACTCGATCTTGGAGCAATGTTTTTTTTTAAAGTGTGAAACCATCATTTTAACAACATGTAAATTATGTTTGAAAAAACTGCAAATATTTAGGAGATTGTATTATTTTTAAAACATTAACACTTTTGAGTACTTGAACAAAACTGTTAATAGATCTAAATTAGAATATGCCACTGCGGTTTGGTCTAATATCTCTAAATCAAGAAACAGGAAAGGTAAAAAAAGTTCAGATAAACTTCATTAAGATTAGTATATCATCACCTGAAATTATACCATTTTTTTCATTATTAAATGTGATTACAAATAGATTACTTGAAATCTTAAAAAAGCACTATCTCACAAACCAATGTATAAATACATTTTACATATTAAGAATTTGTTTTTAATTTATTTTTAAGACCTTTAGACATCTGAGGCTCAGACCGTAAAGAATCTGTTAGAAAATAAAATTAGTTGACAATGCTTAATCAGCAAGTTATCATACGTCACACCAGTACATCGAAACATGAATTTAAAAGTACAGGGTCGTAAAAACTGTTAGTTTGATGAGTTACTAAAAAGAGAGGATCGAAACTTGCATAAGATATATGAGAGTTCAGGAACCAAGGTATATAAGTGATATTGATGAATCGAAAAGAGTTCGAAGTAATCTTTTATATATAACCCGAAATATGTCACACAAATAGTCATATTTTGTACAAAGAAACCTTAGACTGTAATCTGTCCAAGTACAAAATATGACAATTTTTCTGTCACATATATTTCGGGTTATATATAAAAGATTACCTCAAACTATTTTTTATTTGTCAATGTCACTTATATATCCCTTGGCTTCTGGAGTCGACATGTAGCTTGTTGTTTAAAATATCATGTAATATTTTGTTAAACATATCGATCTTGAATTTTACAGATAAGATAAAATGAATTTTATAGGCGGTAACAGCACTATGGCTTACGCCCGTCCCGAATAGATTTTTTTTTACAATTTTGAAGAGTACGGTTCGGTACGATTGCGCTATATTTGATCATGTAGCTGATTTCTAGCACTATAATATTAATAAATGAAATCAAATCTATTTCTTATTACCATCAAGTCAGAAAGATTCTATTCGCACAAGTAATTTCAGGTGGTTATATGGAAGCAAATTGTTTTTGCGAAGGTATGATCCAACTAGCAGATATCATGAAACAGGCATTGGCTAGTTTATATTAATTAATAGGAGCACGGCAACCATACGCAGTAATGTGTGCAAGAAACAACATTAGGAATGAAACATACAGCCATAGAGACAAATTACCCTTGCAACGATCGATTGTCGTATATAGAACAAAGCAACTCGACACAGCAGACGTCACAGTTATTGACACTTCTGACATCCCCCGTGTGTATGTACTGCACGTATAGATCATGTTGCAGAAGGCATAGTGTTCATAATTGGTGAACTAGAAACAAAAGATTATTGAATTCAAAAGTCTTGAGATAGACAAAGTATGTGTATGAAATTACCATCGGGCCAACAGTAGAGAATAATAATTTCCGAAAATAATACCAAGTTTCAGCGTTATTAAGAGCGTTAACATTTTACTAACGATTTTTTTTTGCTGATTTTCCATTTTATGACAAATATGTCGTTTTATTTGATTTGGAGTAACTATGTGGTATGTTTGCCGACAGTAATTCATTACCCTTTGTTTTTTTTTTCGATTGGGTGGAGGGGTAACGACCCAATTGCTCATTTTCGACCAACTTTATCGATGAGATAATAAAGAGCGTGCGAAGAAGTGAGTGGCAAGGGGTTAAAGGTTTTCTTTCATTTCATTAGTTACCTGTACTCTGTGTAAATTGCATTAGGTATTTTATTTTTACCTTTGTATTTTCGTTTTGATGCATGTTTTATTTTCTGTTGCTCATAAATTTTTACTTTTCAATTTATAGTTTCTCAGATCTGTTTCTTTTTCCCCCCCTTGTTTTCTTTTGCACTTTTTGGAAAATTTACAGTTTTATTTTCTCGGAAAGCGTTTCAGATTTTCCTTCACAAAATATTTCTATGCTTTCACGTTCTTTTGATTTCCTATTTCTTATTTGAACTCCGATTTTCCCAAAGAGAATGTCATCCTTACACAGTAAAAAAAAAATTGTTTGGTAAAACGGAGAAAAAAAAGTTCTTATCATCTATGCATAGAGATACAATTTTTCTTAGAAATGAGATATTAGTATTCTCATTTAATTTAACATGAGAGCATACTTACTGGTTTTGAAATATGACCAGTAATTTTATTTCAAAACCGACATGTTCACATTTTAGAAGAAATGAGAACACTGATATCTCATTTCTAAAAAAAAAATTCTCGGCGAACAGGATAAGAACTATTTTCTCAATTTTAAGAAACTGTTGTTTACAGTGTAATCCATGACAGAAATGAGATCCTTCGGTTTTCTCAGTTCAATTAAAATTTAGTGAGCTTAGTAATTAATATATAGCCTGATGTATAGAAAATGGGCATATTTTTTTCTGAGTCCAAGATTTGCAAAACGTGGCGACAGCTCGCTAATATACATTGTAACCAAAACATACAGAAAGTTAGTTTCAAATCTAAATCTAACATTGGTTCAATTGCCATGTCGTACAACATGTCAGATTTAGAAATTACATATATCGATCATTCTGAATGCACGTGACAAAAATATTACATGTATTATATATACTGTAGATACAAACGTATTAGTATCCAAAGGAATGAAAGATTGAAATGTTAACTTCAGTATCTCAATCATTTTATGCAATTTTCCAATTTGCTTGTTACTAGAAGGTTCAAGTAATTCTTGATTTAAAAAACCGTAAAATTTCTGCTTAAATTTATTTCAATATATCCATAGACACTAACAACTCTGAGCCTAAACTTTTATATGACCACTTTCATTTTTTTTTCGTCAACCTCGCTGGTAAGGCACCGCTTTCTGTGCCCGTGGTCACGAGTTCAAATCTTGTGATAGGTACATTAAACCGAATCCAAACTGTAAAACAAAAACGGAGTCTTTAAAAATTGAAACAAAAAAAAGGTTCTTAGCTCTGCACCGACAAAGAATTTTCTTGGGAATAAGGTTTACAATTTTTTTATTTAATTTAAAATAAGAACATTCGAGTTTGAAAATAAGATCAATGACCTTATTTCCAAGCCGACGTGTTCTCATTTTTAATTAAATGAGAATGTTATCTCATTTTTAAGAAAATTGTTTCTCAGTGCACAGATAAGAACTTTTTTCTCAGTAAAATAACAAACAAACTTTTTTACAGTGCACGCTACTACAAATTATAGGTTCTGACCTTAAAAGCTCGTTCAGGGTGTTTTTATCAATCCAATCGCTAATAAGGTAGAACCCAAATGTTAAGCAAAATGTCTATTGTTGTATGTTACTGATATTATAATGAAGTGCTGGTTAATGTCTAGTTTGCTTTGATATCTTAAGCTTATTAACTGTTAATTTTCTTTTTCCTGTTTTATCCGTATTTCAGCAAACCTTGCCTTCTGTACTTACGGCCTATTTCCATGCTTCTGATGAAAGTATTTACTACATTTTATTCCTAGTCCGTCTTAGAAAAACAAAATTAAATTCGCAAATAATTCACTGCTGTAATCAAAATCTGAATATTTTTTGCATTGTAACCCATACAAAAATTTATTACTACAGTTATACAGGATGTCAAGGAAAGATGATTACAAACCTTTAGAGGTGAATCCTCACATCGAAACAAAAACAAAGTCTATATAACCATGGCTCAAATTCTGCTTCGTTTTAGAGATACAAGGTTTACAACTTGGAACCCGAAGTCGTCTCCTTGCAGTAGATATTAGGAGTTAGAAAGTTATGCCATCGGATGGTCAGTGCTGCCAGCCTTGTATATATATGTTTTTCAAATGACACTACGCCAGTTTATTGTACATGTAGTATACTGTAATAAGGGTAAACAAGATATGTGAAGTACGAAAAACAGTGTTGCAAACTTTGAATGTTTGCCCCTTCTTTTGAAGAAATTTCACAATTTTTCATGCTTAACCTGCTATATTATTCCCAGTTTGCAACACCTCGTTCTGTGCTTGACATATGTTATTTATCATCGGTAGTGGATATCAGATGTCCAAAAGAAGTGGCAGAGTGCCGTTTGAAAAAAAAAAATAAACGATGTACCAAGTTGGGAACATTGACTACCCCAATGGCACCACTTTTTAACTCCTACTATACATTGTATAGATGCAGATCACCTTTAGAAAACTAAATTTTATTTTAGTACATCGTTTAAGATTTTTAGCGAAATATTCATTATATTTACCATTGCAAGTCGATTTTAGAATCTAAGTTGCAAATCCTGTATCTCGAAAACAAAGGAGAATTTGATCCATGGTTATATAGACTTTGTTCTTGTTTCGATGTGAGGATTCCCATCCCAAAGTTTGTAGCCATCTTTTCTTTACACCCTGTAGATGGTAAATGTTTCTTGGAGTAGAGATCAAAAAGTCATCAAAATTTTACATTCTCGATTTTTATTGCATTCCGCCCCCTTCCTTTGTAAGTTTTAGAGCCTATTACTGAAATTTCATTAGCTTTTTCTAGATTTTATAACCTATTTTTAAAGTTGTACTGCCTATGTTTCCAAAGTGTATAAAGTCTATACATTTGGATGCCGCTGATAAATGTAAAAAATAATATCTTTTAGCAATGTGTGATTAATGTATTTTCCTCTTCTCGCTCTGCATTATAACATGTAACGGCAAAAAAAAAAATATTCTAGACTATTTTCCAAAACAGACCAGTACTCGTGTGCAGCGCTGATAGGTTGCTCATATCGGATCAGTGATGCAGGCGATGAACCAAGTTTGGATCTCGCTCACACCGGCCATTCTAACTGATGTGTTTCAGAATTTCAGTCGATCCCATTACATGAATGTCGGGATGATTTCTGCAATAAAAATCTCTTGCCTACTTCTTTCTTCGGAAATATCCTTACCGAGGGACATCCTTTGTCACATTTCTAACTTAATCCAAGGCCTCTCATACAGCTACATAAGGTCACGAGATGTTCTTTAAGGATTATCCTTTCATCTTTCATTCCTTAAAGAAAAACAAGTAAGGTTTTTCTTTTTTAACAATTAGCGATGGAACAGAAAAAATATATATTTTGTTTATTACTTTGAAACATCGAAGCATAAGCATCAGTTCACAGCATCCAAAACAATCTCTGGAGTAACGTAAACAATATACAAGTACCTAATTAGCGTAGGGCAATTAGTTTTAGAGCTCGAAACTTGATAAATTAGCGTACTTTGGGGGCTTTGAAAACGCTGACAACTGAAACTCACTTGAAAAAAATTAAGAAAAAGATATGTCAACTCCACGAGCCAAAGGATACAATTGACATTGACAAATAAATAAGTTTGAGGTAATCTTTCATATATAACCCGAAATATATGAAAGATTACCTCAAACTTTTTTATTTATCAATGTCTTCTTTGGCTTCTGAAGTTGCCATATCAGTTTTTATCTTAAATTATTTAACAGTTTTGGGCATTTCGAGGTTTATTCCTAACTTTTTTTTTCACTTTAAGGTAATTGTTTGGAATTTTGTTAATCTCATTTTCAAAAACGTTTATCTTTGCTTAAATGTATCACATAAATGATATTTACTCAATCACATTATTCCAACAGGTGCTATATATTGTTTTGCATTTAACGAAACGCATCAAAACATTTTTAATGAAGAATGGGAAGGTATACTAGCAACAAATATTTCATCTAAAAATACACCTTCAGTTTCAAAATAATAAATTCCTATACACAATGGTTTTCTGTACGATAAACATGTTGTAGAATTCAACAGAATACTCGTGTCATTACAGTGATCGGGAATTAACATATGTTTCCCAACAGTATTCTGGTATTATCAAACATTTCTTATGTGTATTTTAGAAGAAGCTTTGTTTTTAAAATCATATAAAAACAAATTGAATTTTTCAAGTCACAATTTGACAGCTAATTTGTAAAATTTTATTTGAGTTATTTAAGGTTAAAAAGAGTCTCATTTTTATTATTTTCACAGTCACTACACTGTAAGAAATGGTTTCTTAAAATTGAGAAGAAAGTTCTTATCTGTGCACCGAGAAACAATCATCTTAGAACTGAGATATGAACGTTCTTATTTAATTTAAAATGACAAAGTTGACTTCTTTCAGACTACGGACTTACCAACTTATTTTTCTTTCACTTTAAGTTCTCAAGGAGTAATTAGAAACACAAGACATCATGATATGTAAACACAGAGGTATTAAAACAAATTTTAGATAGTGGACCTTTAAAATTTTTCTGAAGTAGTGGTAACCGTGAACTTTTCATCTCCACAAACATTTTTTTTGTCAGTTAATATAATTTACAGTAACACTTGATTATAATGAGAAAATTCAAACTAGTCAGAAGGAAAATTGCATGATTATCACATGACAGTTTAGTAAATTTGATAATTAACGGGTTTGCAAATATTTTCAATGTCCTTGTTTTGTCTTTAATTATTTTCGTTTGCCGTCCTTATCCTTCTCTTCAATTTCTTACATCTCATAAAGCTATCTGCGTAGTTCATTATAATCATTAACAAAATTAATTAAATAAATAATTCTTAGTTAGAATTGTATATATACAAAAAAAACTTATCAGAAGAAATCTCAAGAAGATTCCATTCAAGAAGAAAATCTTTAATATCAGATACTCAAAAATGTAACATAAATGGTAGCAATTAATCGTACTAAATATCTTCTACCTGAAAAATCAAAAGAAAAAAATCCGGAAATGCTAATATTGTGTCAGAAAACATGCTATATGATAGTTCGTGGTAATATTAGCAAATCTAGATATCAAGTAATATACGTTACTGGACCAAATCAGGGAAATAAAAATCATCCGTAAATCCCCACTTCTTTCTCCGAACTCGTATATATTTCCCGACGACTATGTACAGCACCAAATGTCTATATGTGTATTGGTTGATGAATGTAGGTAAAGCTATGTTTTTTAGTGTCAGGGGCCTTGGTTGTGTGGTCACGTGGTTTAACAGGGAACACCTGGCCGCGGTTCTTGGGTTCCTTCCATTCGAGCCAGCAACATCAGGTCGGATGTGCTTGGAGCGGTCTGTTTCACTGCACTGGGGATTGTTACTCTCAGCTGGGAGTGGATTTAATTTCTATCTTCCACTGTTCTGCAGCTCCTTTAATTAGTAGATCAGCGTTCACACATCACGATATATATAGACCAATATATTCCGAAAACTGAGAACTTTTGATGTAAATTAGCCGGAAATGGGGAGGGAAAAAAAAGAAAAGACTATATGTTTCCAAGACCATATAATTTCTAAATCTGTAATTTTTATATGAAGTAATCTCGTTTAGCTTCTCAAGCTAGCAACAAAAGATGCGTTACACCTTCTTCTAAGAGATGAATGACTAGTCTATTTTTTCTTTCTTGTTTTATAACAGGCAGGTCAGTTACATAATTTTTGTCTCTTGTTTTATAATAGACAGGTCAGTTACATATTTTTGTTTCTTTCATATTTTGTAATAAATAGGTCACTTATATATTTTTCTTATTTTATAAGAGACAGGTCTGTTATATATTTTTGTTTCTTTCTTATTTTATAAACGAACAGGTCAGTTATATATCTTTGTTTCTTATTTTATAATAAATAGGCCAGTTATATATTTTTGTTTCTTTCTTATTTTATAACAGATAGGTCAGTTACATATTTTTGTTTCTTTCTTATTTTATAATAAATAGGCCACTTATATATTTTTCTTATTTTATAAGAGACAGGTCTGTTATATATTTTTGTTTCTTTCTTATTTTATAAACGAACAGGTCAGTCATATATTTTTGTTTCTTATTTTATAATAAATAGGCCACTTATATATTTTTGTTTCTTTCTTATTTTATAACAGATAGGTCAGTTACATATTTTTGTTTTTCTTATTTTATACCAGATAGGCCAGTTCTATATTTTTGTTTCTTTCTTATTTTATAATAAATAGGCCAGTTATAAATGTTTCTTTCTTTCTTAATTTATAACACATAAGTCAGTTACATATTTTTGTTTCTTTCTTATTTTATAATAAATAGGTTAGTTATATATTTCTCAATTTATAAGAGACAAGCCTGTTATATATCTTTGTTTCTTCTTTATTTCATAACAGACAGGTCAGTCATATATTTTAGTTTCTTTCTTATTTTACAATATATAGGCGTTACACATTTTTGTTTCTTTCTTATTTTATAACAGATAGGTCAGTTACATATGTTTGTTTCTTTTTTATTTTATAATAAATAGACCAATTATATATTTTTCTTATTTTATAAGAGAAGGTCTGTTAAATATTTTTGTTTCTTTCTTATTTTATAACAGATAGGTCAGTTACATA
>JAGDQP010040670.1:4287-17205 GCA_022664845.1 Lepisma saccharinum | reverse complement strand
GGCTAGTGTGATGAACCAAAATTAAGTTTTATTTTTGGAAAAGTTACGTAGACAAAATGAAGAAACAGTAAGTACAAATAAATCTGTTTTATTTGTGTTAACCGACTAGACTGAACCCGAGAGATTTGGAGACTTAATTTAACAGGACAACTGCACGAAAAGGATCGATGGTAGAGTGTTGTTGCCCATCGCCGTGTTATTTTCAAATTCAATTTACGAGTAATATACTTAAGCAAACGTATACAGCATGTTTGATACACTGAAAAAAGTTTTCCTTACATCAGATGAGTCCATTTTCGTACGTCTATAATTGCGATAGTTCTTTCGACCCTTTTAGTTCACTTAAGTTTAAATACTTTATCACGTACTTTTAGGAGTCTTTGGCTCAGGCCTGACAGAGTAGGGGCTAATGTGGAGAAGGTAGTGGCTAGGTTGTTAGTCAAAGTGCCATTTCTTCATTTTCCTGGTGAAACTGAAGGAAAACCCTGGAAAATCTGTGATGATGGTGGACCGTGGGGTTCGAACCCATATGTCTACTAATTGCTGATCCGAAATCCGCGACGTTATCGCCTGGATCACGGGGCCTATGTTGTGCACAACTAAATGTTTTTGTAGCCTACGAAGCAATTATAAATGTTGGTTGACGTGAGAATAGAACTACGTTCGCCTCGTGAGAATAAAGAACCTTGGAAATAACGTGTTTAGTTCTGGCGTCATAATAAAAAAAGTCTAACCTGTCCACTAACCCGCTCTCGCCTTCTCGGCATTACATGCCTGTACAGTACGTATAATGCCAAGCACGTTCAAATGTTTGAATGTGCCTATAAAATTACAAGGGGACATTTATAAGTAATTGTAATCAAAACTGAGGTAATTTATTCTTTAACGTAACGGATGGTAAAAATGTTGAAAATGGTTATGCTTTTATTAATAAGAAATATCTGCATACACGAACATTCTCTTAAAGTAAAAAAAAAAAGTTAACGTACATGGGGATCGAACCCTGGACTGCTACGAAGCAAGCTGTACCACCTAGGCCACCGGAAAGTATTTAAAAGGAAACTGCAAGTTCCATCTATGAACGAAATGGACTGCAGTGATTCCGCCAGCCCCCACTGTGGGGGGTGTCACCCCCCAAATCCTGAAAAAAAACCAACTTTAACATTTTTGCGGTCAAAACTTGATAGAAATCATTAAAAACTCTACTTACACCCCCAAATTGAAAATTCTGGTGGAATCTCTGACGGTATAATTAAAAGAATAGGCCTTCTAGTTATGTAGTACTCCGCATAAATACTGGTCTAACAGGAAATGCTTCCATCAAGAATAAATAAATCTGTATAGCGGGAATGTTCTGTTAAAGGGAAAGAATAAAAGTTGGGGTGCATGGGAATCGAACTCGGTTCTCCCACGACGTAAGTCAATACTTTACCGCCTAGGCCAGAGAGGTAGCTTTTGTAGCGATTGTAGCATATTCGCTATTGGCTGTTGAAGACGTACTATGTGATTGATGACATCACTTTCTCGAGACATTCCCGAAAATTCCCATGGTTGAGTGTCAGAAAAGTACAATTGAAGAATGTGTTCCAACAATATTACTAACTAAAAGGGTACAAGGGTAATAAGTGGAAGTTCTCCGAAAATTCTTCATTGAATTGGAGATTATACAGATAAGAACAAGAACGTCAGAAAAAGACCGCCATGTAAGATAAGAAAATTAATAAACTGAACAAGGTTATATGGAATATGGACATATTTCCTGTTTCCAAGTATAGCGATTCCTTTAACGGTGTAAATCACTCCGCTATCTTGGTATGACCTTTCCATTGATTTACATGGGAATTGTTTTACTAGTCTTGTTTCTCAGGAGCGTAATTTTTAACTTCTGTTTTCGCCTAGTGTTTCCTCATGTTTTCTTTGACTCGCGCTGTTTTATAGAAATGCAATATTTTACATACGAACAGTGTAATTTTCCATTGACATATTGTGATTTACATGTAAAACTATTAATAATACATTATACTCATATATTTGAAGAAACTTCACAAACCAAAACTCTACAAGAGTCAAAATAACCACCAGGGGAAATTTCGTGAAGGCGGAACTTGAATATTCTACTTCTGAGAGACACAAGACGAGTAAAACTGTGAAAAGATCATACCAAGATGGCGGGGGTGATCTACACCGTTAAGAACTAATTAACAATACAAAACTGAAAGAAAAGTGTTAAACCAAAGCTGTTTTCAAATTTCAAGTTCTGCTTTTCCCTTTATAAAGGAGTAGGTATATATTCTAACTTCGAGAATAGTTTAAATATTCTTGTACATTGTAACCTCCTGAAGTAAGAACTTGATCCTTAAAGATGAAGGTATAATGTTTTAAATTCTGATAAATTGTTATTCAAATTCCATAACCAGACTTATGTCGAGAATGGAATAATATTTAATACACGCAATATCAGCTACCATCTTTTGTGGAACAGAGTAAATACATATTTTATTTTAGCGTATTATATCATCAAAATTGTTGCAAACTTATCATCACAAAATTGTTTGGAGAAATGCCAATAATTTAAGCTAGATTTTGGATCTCTAGCATTTTCCATTTGGTCGCAATTTTGACATGAAATTGTCAAAAATCTGTTTTTTCAAGTTCAAGGCCGTAGCTCAATTGGTAGAACGTAAGTTTCGCATTGGATAGGTCGTGCGTTCGCCAGGTGACAGAGTAAATCTGGTCATTTGAATCAAGAAGGGGCGTCACCGACTCAGTCGGACCGTTCGGCTCAAAACCGGATCGATCGGCTCACCGCGTCAGTTGGGTCATTCTGGTCAAATTTTGAACCGGGTCGCCGAATGGCAGGTTTCTAAAAGTGACCCGATTTCAACTTTTAACCGTGGATTCGATCCATTGATCCTGGAACCAAGATCACACCGATACATAAATTCATTTAACTGAAATCCAGAATTGAGGCCGTGAATTCCATTAGGCTTGTCATAAATCCGGATCTGAATCCAGATCTTCCTTCACAACATACATCCAGTTCATCTCTCAATTCGTGGAACATTAAAAATAAGAGTGTAATATTCCACAGGAATATACTGATAGACATCATAACGAAATATCTTAATAATCATAATTAGTATTCTGTCGGAGCGGCAGGTCCTTCTAGGGAAGCTACACCCTCTCCATTCATCCCGAACTCGCATCTTTCTTTTCTGCCTCAGCATATTTTCCTTAATACTATCAAGAAATTGGATTCGTATTCTTCTTCCTTTTTTCCATTAACAGTACATTCAATTGAATCTCTCAGTGTACACACAACCAATGTCCTAACCAGTTTCTGAAGACTGGTCTTCAGCGTATTTCACTCGGGTGCATCATAATGTAACGTACCCGAACGTACCCTTATATATAGTTTCATATGAAGAACTTCCTATTTCTGTGGCTATGGGCGTAGGATTTAATATGGTGCTTTTATTACAGTTACTAATCTCAACAGAGCATGATAACTGTTTGGGCCGAAGCCCAAGAATAAGTGATTCTACATAAAGCTGTAGCTGCTTATATTAATTTAGTTCGACAACACTCGTACGTGTTCGTTTATCCGAACATAGATCTCCTAATAAAATTAAATATATACACATAGAGGTTATTATTATATTTAAATGTCTTTTAGATATCGTGATATTGAAAATCCTTGGTTTATGTAATTTCATTCGAGATAAAAAAAAATAGATCAACACTTTTGAATCACAGTTTAGTATACCAGACATTTAAGCACAGCAAGATATTCATTATGACAATTTGTCACAGAAAATATTTACAGATGATGCAAGTGACGTCACACATATGACCTGACACGAACACTAGTGACTCAGTTCTTACGTTCGCTAAGCTTGACTTACTCTTTTTTTTTTTTTAAATTAAATATTGAGTGAACTTATTTGAGTTACTTTAGCCAGCAAATTCACGGTCTGAGAAGTTTTGTGGCACACTTAATATTGAGAATCACTGACGAAGAGTACTAATAAACTTACCAGATTAAGAACGCCCAGAGATCTGAAGTAAGTTTCTCTGTAGCTAATTTAGTTACGGCCCTAGCCAGCGTAACAGATGGAGAAGGAACAAATATAAAGGATCCATTTATTTTCTAGGGAGAGTGGTGTCATTTGAAAGTTGCAGGATATTCTAGTATTTTAACCCTATTGAGTATTAAAAAATAATGCAAATATTATTGAAAATTAAGGTTAATGTAAAGCAAAGATATTTAACAAAAGATGGCAGCACTATCTCCGTATATGTCTAATGTATTTTTATCATTGTACGAAATTTCAATGCTGCTCCTACAAATTTAACCAAAGAGAGTTCAAACTTTCAGAGAACACAGTTTCAAGAGTTCGATTTTCGAGCCATTTTTATATTTTTGTTCATTGTTGAAATCGCTTAATTCTTGTCCTGAATATCCAAGCATATAACAATGAAGTTCTTTCAGCAATGAACAAAAAGGAAAAAAAAATGGCACGGATAGAACTCTTGAAATGGTTATGGTCTTTTCTTTCTCAAAGTTTGAACTCTTTAGACTTGAATTTGTAGGAGCAGATTGCCGTATAAATTTCGTGCAACGAAAAAAAAATTAAAAAAATAGTCATACGGTCCTTGTGCTGCCATCTAGCTGTAGATCGTTTCTTTTGCTAACCTTACTGTTTTTATCTATGCTTGGGCTGACCAAATGTCATTTTTAAAAATCCGGGGACATCTCTTGTGAAATTTACAAGGTGTCTTATTCTATGTCCTAGAACTGGTTCATCCTAATAAAAGCAATGTTACAGATTTTAACTGCAGATGTCACTCAAATCTGGAAGCAGCAAAGAAAACTATCCCCGGGCTAGTTTGACTAATAAACAGATTAGTAGACAAAAAAAGGTGAATAATTCATTTTCAGAATGGATCAAGAGAATCGTTAAGAAGGTAGGAAATTGGAGAGATTTATTGTTACATGAAAATGAAAAAAATAAAAATGGAATGTGCACGGTATTGAAGGAACGCATTGCGTGCAAAATGTGTTATCAGTAGCGACTTACGACAGTACAATTCACTGTTCGAAAAAATCGGGATAATTCATAGACCTTTTTTTCTGGGACGCCGGGACATTATGCCGAAAATCGGGATAATCCTGGATTTCCGTGACACTTCGTCGCTCTGTTTAAAGTATAATTTGGAAAGTAAGAATATTCTTTAAATTTTCCCAAGGTGGACAATGGTCCAAGGGCTTCTGGGACAGTCTAAGGTGTGTCTGGGCATGAAATGTAGTATATATAATTACGCCTGAAGTTATACTATTTTCCCATGAAACTGTGAGTTTGGGGGGTCCGGACTCTCCGAATCCACCCCCAAATAAGTTACTGGCGCCGACTATTCCCCCCCCCCGACTACTAGTTGGTCGGGCCGCCGTCGAGGTCGGCATTTGGGTTGTTGGGTGGGTATATCGATATTTCGATATTTTCGGTTTTTCGGTATGCATGATACCAAAGTTTTGGTATTCCAAAATACCGATACCGATATTTTTGACAGCCCTAGAATATGCCAAACATATTCCACATTGCTCGATTAATTTTATTTTATTTAATGCAACGTTGGCTCAGGCCGAACGAACGATGATGGGTAAATTGGTGCAATGGGAGAACCTCGAGCAAACCACCACACACGGTGTGTGTCCACCACAACGCCACATGGCCCGACCCAAACCGGGGACCCCAACTCGAAAAATATTCCTTTTAAAATAAAGGAGAGAGAAGGGGAAATACCTCTGTTGTGGATCGTTGTATCTATATATAATATCCGAAAACATTTTACTATCTCTCAAGTCCAAGACTAAAGTAATGTAACAGTTCTACTTGACATTGCACACGTTCTTTTAACAATCATAATTCTCCGTTTTCCTTTCTGAATGAAATAATATTGTCTCAATGAATGGACTTTGCTGTGTATACACGTTTCTTTTGATGACGATAATGACACGTAGACGACATCAAAAGATTACGTCAGAGAAAAAAAGAACAGTCCTTTCGTACTTGTGAAGGCCACTAGTCTTATAGCCTTGTAAAGTTAGTGTAAACAAAAGCGATAACCATGAAAGTAAACACGATTGGTGATAATGGGGCGTTTGTGTAAACAACGCGTTGGTACTGATGACCGCGTGTCAGCTGGACTTCATTGGCTATTATCACACATGGTTGCTACAGTACAGAGAGTCAGGCACAAGACTCGTATACGTCTTGTTGAAACGTCATAACAGCGGAGCTGCGTTTTCTCATGCATAACACACTCACAAACACTGTATAATGTACATGTTGGCTTATACTACAGAGCACAAGGTTTGCGATTTATCACTTCTCATTCACTTCGTAAGTCATACATGCGTCAACTGAACAGTTTTTATGACCAACTAAAGTGAAAGAAGATTTTCTTTATATCAAGTAGTAGTGTGTAGATTTTTTTGGATGCTGTGAAAACTTTAAAAATGTGTATTTTTTATATGCTCAAAACAGCGGAAATCTGAGGGTAAAAGAAAGAAAAAATAAATATTTTAACTCAAAATTAAGTAATAAAAGTTTGTTACTTGTTACAAATCTGTTTCAAGAAACAACAAAGCACGTTTTTAAGTTACCCATTGCAAATATACGCTGATAGTATCTGATTCCGCCATACCTCTCCGCCCTCCTGTGGGTGTTTCACACCCAAACTCGCCCCCCACCCAAATTTATAGTTAGAATTTTAATGGAACTTTCTATATAGATAGAACAATCGATAAAAACCTTCGAAAACTCCATTTTCACCCTCCCAATTTTTTACTTTATAGCCCCTTCCCCTCGCAAACTGAAAATCCTGACGAAATCCCTGTCTCTGATCCAAAGGTGTTAATTTACGTCAAACTTCACGCTCCTTCAGATCTTTGCGTCGTTATCACCCTTACTCTCACATCTTCTATCAGCCGTTGTACCCTCACGTTGTAACTTTCCCTGCACTTACCCTAACCCTGTAACAAAAAACAGCTTAGTCTCCACTCTTACTCATCTCACCTACAAGCGGTTAAGATCAGTGGCGTCCTGAAGTTTCAATACTGCGGGAGCGCAGTTGTAATTAACGGTGTAGATTACCCCCGCCATCTTGGTATGACCTTTCCATTGTTTTACTCATTTTATGCCTCTCGGAAGTAGAATATTTAAGTTCTGCTTTCACAAAATTTGTCTTGGTGGTTATTTTGACTCTTGTATAGTTTCGGTTTGTGAAGTTTCTTCAAATATATAAGTATAATGTATTATTAGTAGATTGCTATATAAATCACAATATGTCAAAGGAAAATTATACTGTTTGTGTGTAAAATATTGCATTTCTATAAAATAGCATGAGTAAAAGAGAACATGACGATAAACTGGGCGAAAACAGAAGTTGAAAGTATGCTCCTGAAAGATATAAGGTGAGTAAAACAATTGCTACGTAAATCAATGGAAAGAGCGTACCAAGATGGCGGGGGGTGATCTACACCGTTAAAGTGACATACTTTAAAACATGATATTCTGGGTTTGAATCCTATCGTCAGAAAAAAAGAAATAGACAAGCTAATATCTAAAAGTGTCAGAATATATTTATTTCAAACAGAGGCGGCTTTTAACAGCCACGCAAATGTATGAGACGCTCATCTTTTGGGAAATTTTAGAACGGGAAAGTAAGTTGAAAAGTACGTGGAAAGAAGGGGAGATGTCCATTTAAAAAAAAAAATGAGTTTAAACTCGGAACCATTACTATACAATGACAGCTAAGTGCTAGAAAAGTTTCAATTCAAAAGCGCAAGTAATCCGCAAATTATAGCGTTTTTTTTTTTTAGAATATTAAGTACAGTACAGTTTGATTTTAAAATGCATTTGACCAGAAATCACCTTTCTTGGACGTTCTTCTCTTCTTTCCTCAATTCTTGTTTGTACTTCAGATAGATGTTCCAAAATAGATTTTATGATTCATAGCAGTTTGGAACACTTGTCACATGGAACTATCATCACGTTTCTCCGTCATACAATGTATTGATAACCCTTGAATCCTTGTGGAACATCAGACAGCTTAGAGGGAAATAACGAACTGAGTGGAACACGCATTTGTTCCCTGTAACCTTAGAGGCAGCACCACTTCTTAGTTTAAGAAGAGGATTTACAAATGCAGTTATTGAGACGAAGTTATGAGGAACAAACACATTTTATGGTGGACAGCGTTGATGGTTTCGTCTAACTCTTGAAATATGACATCAGTTCATGTTTGTTTGTGATTAGCTTCGTAACCAGATGAGCTGATTCACATGGAATTGACACTAAACCGCTTTAGATATGGACTAATTAAGCGTTCAGCAATTGAAGACTGTCAATGAAAAACGATGTAAATGACAGAAATCCGAAAATCGCATTATTGATGTTAAAATGTTCAAATTTAGCGTAGCAATCTGCACAAATCTAGCAGTTCCTAAACCATTGCAAATAGTACATAATCGCCACGGAAGATGGAGTTACGTGTATTCAAGGTGGAGAGACCTTCCGTTTTTACTCTCTTCTGTAAAATTTCGTTTTTGGCAGTTACATCATTTTCAGTTTGCAGTCTCCAATTGTTTTCTTGGTTCTAGCTTTGGCTAGCAAAATGGAAAATTGAGCAAACATCAATCCATTTATTCAACACTGTGAAATACTTGCTAAAGTAGTACCATGTGATTATAATTTGACTTCAGATTGGTAGACAAAAATTATTGTTTTTTTTTTTTATTAGGAAGAAACATTGGAAAACGACCTCTGTCTAGTGCTACCAGACACTCTTTTCAGAGGTCCTAATTTTGTATTCTCTTCTTTCTCGCTAAATTCTTCCACTGTACTCTTCTTGTTATTTCTATTTTCTAAAATCATATTAGGAATTTTCTGAATGACGTACACGCTAATTTCTAAACTCCAAATTTAAGGAGTATTAAAAGGATAAAATGTATTAAGAATGGAGTATTTTTCTTTCATGTAGGAGTGGTGGGGTGAGGAGAAAAGGTAGCCAAATTTACAGCTGCAACAAGGAAGAAGTTGAATTATCTCCCTGGAATCACTGGAAAAATATGGTCTATATACATGAATTTTACTTCAGATAAAGTTTTCGTAACATAGACGGAATAGTAAAAGAGTAGTTACTCTCTAGATGGCTTCATGATTGAGGGATTAGCGTCATGAACTTACTAGTAACGAGCGCGGAAAGTTCCAGCTTCGAATTCCACTGCAGACGTGTGGAAAATTTACAAACTCAGTGCTCTTTCTTTTGGTCAAATGCAAAACGTGGTTTTGAACCGTTGAATAGGTGGGCAAACACAAAAAGAAAAAAAAAAGTTGCTCATCGCTTACTTCTTACCGTTGAAGACTACATTAACAGTGTAGATTACCACCGCCATCTTGGTATGACCTTTCCATTAATTTATATGGGAATTGTTGTACTAGTCTTATGTCTCTCAGGAGCGTAATTTTTAATTTCTGTTTTCGCCTAATGTTTCGTCATGCTGTTTTATAGAAATTCAATATTTTACACACGAACGGTATAATTTCCCGTTAGCATATTGAGACTTATATGGAAAACTATTAATAATACATTATACTCATATATTTGAAGGAACTTTACAAACCAAAACTCTACAAGAGTCAAATTGACCACCAAGGCAAATTTCGTGAAAACGGAACTTGAATATTCTACTTCTGAGAGACATGAGACGAGTAAAACTATTTTCATGTAAATCAATGGAAAGGGCATACCAAGATGGCGGGGGTGATTTACCCCCCTTTCCGAATTGACACTTTATGCTCCGTTCCGTACCCTTGCTCCGTCGGATGCACCGTAGATGCTTATCCGAATTCCTCCTTCGACGGAGCATTGAAGTGAACGGAGCAACGGAGGACCAGATGGTCACTTGACCCTCCGTTCGGTTGCGCGCTGCTGCCATGTTGAAAAGAAAACAGAGCGTCATATTGCATGCCAAAATTCCTTCTTGGGAGTTGGGTCAAATATGTAGAATCACGTGTTGCAAGTTTAAAATGAATGACCGTGCCGAAGTATTTGAATGTAAGTATTTTAATAGTTTAAGATTTGATTTTACATTATCTTATCGATATTGTACCATGTTTTGAGTGATATATCTTCATGATCATTGAATAATTTTAACTTCGCATTGTGAAAATAATAGTGTTGGTTAGATTTCCCCAATGGGATTCCATGTAGATATTAATAGATGAGAGGGTAACATATGAGCAAGGGCGTCGGCAGGGAGGGGCAAGGGGGAGGCACTTGTCCCTCTTGATTTCAGATTTTTACCAAATACTATTCTATTTTCATATATTTGATGTATGTTTTTGTGCTTTTCACTGCATGCATTCCATGAGAAGCTATTTGAGATTCTCCCGTTACATTTCCTCAACCATAATTATTTCAATGTATGTAATCACAAATATGCCAATTTATGTCCACCAAACTAACTATGTGAAAACATTGAAAATAAAAACACGAATGCTATTGTTGTACTATTATGTAAGTGTTATTTCTTGTGAACATACTCTGTTTTATGAAGTTGAAGCAGTTCCTCCAGAAAGTCAATGAAAAAGACGTCTCTCTTTCTCCATCTCCCTCTCTCTCGCTTTCATACACACACACACACATACATACATACACACACACACACACATATTTATATACAAAGTTTAAAAAGCATGTGTAGGCCAATCGTGTGATACACATTCTTTATAAATAATTTTAATTTTTAGTTTTTAAAAATACCGAACAAATCAAGAAAAACACTGATATTTTGAAAAGCGACTCATCTAACATTAACGAAATGAACTATTTAATTTTGAAGCTAATTCTTTTAGCCGAAATATTTGAAGGTCACTAACTTAAGTCGGCATAGCCCAGGATTTCAAATTTCTTATCAATAGTAAATATTTTCAAATTATGGATTACTTATTTTGATAGATATTCTTAAGAATTATCCAACCCATTTTCTAAAATGTCATTCTTATTCTGATTTGCCCATTATTTTCAAATCGAATCTGAATTTGAATTTTTTTAAAGATCTTTACATAATTTTGGCTGAAGCCGAATGGGTGATGCTGGGAGAACGCAGAACAGAAATTTTACCTAGCAAAGCTTTTCGTCGATAGGAATTCTTACACATAAATTATCTATTAATGTCTGTTAAAATGTGCTATTTCTGTAATCTCCGACATCCAACACAGAATTTAATAAAAGTGCTATTACTCACCGTTTTAATTTTGCCTGAATTATTGAAGGTTTTCTTTGTCTGATAACGTTACATCATCTCGCTTTTAGTGACTTCAAATTATGTAATTGTCATTGATCGCACTTCATTAATTTTTATTGTAATGAACAATGAACTCTAACATGCCAGGCATTTGATGATCCTGATTATTCAAAAATATTGGGTGTGTTAGTGTCCAGCGTTACTGAGAAGTTACTGTTAACAATTTTGTACTGGGTTCTGAGTTCAGATTCCATTAAGTTAATTTGAAAATTATGATGACTTCAATTTTATTTTATGTTTGAGATTATTTTATATCGTTCAGCAAACTATTAGCACGTTCTCCCCTAGAAAGTCGGAAGGAAAAATGTTTCACGGAAGTATCTATGCCTGTCTGGGAATTTCCACCTTTCCACAAATGGCGAATGTGGTACACTGCAAAAATTGATTGTGTTAATTAAACACTTTCCGGTGTCCCGAGGAGACCACCATTTTTTTGTTAACATCGTTTGTTGTGTGATTTCGGTGAAACATTTTGTTGTATTGATTTAACACAAACAAGTGATGGTCGCCGTGAGATATCAAAAAGTATTAATACAGTCATATCTTGCTGTGTACTTCTTGCATTACAAACAATAGCGCTATTAAAAGGAGAAAACTCTAACTAACCAGAAAACGATGTTTAATAAAATTTTACACCCATAAATTAATTTTACTTTGTCTTAAGAAAATAGTAAACTGTAGTCTAATGAACGTTCTCTAATAGTATGTAATAAATAAATAATTGAGTATAACTCGCTCCTCTTTATGATTCATCTGCAAATTTATCCCATATCTGTGACAGTGACACACACACACACACACACACAATATATAAAATCTCCGGATTTTCCCCTTCTTGGCGACGCCCTTGCATATGAGTAGTTTATTTAAGAATACTAAGATTAAGAACTACGAGGGGGTGCTGAAAAGTTCCTGGCTTTTCCAAGAAAAACAAGTGTCAGAGGTCCGAGATTACATATTTATTCAACGTATTCCCCATTCAGATCAGTGCACTTTTGACAGCGTTGTTGAAGCTTTTCTAGTCCATGCAAAAAAATTCCTTTGATTGTCCCTCAAACCAGGTCTCAGCAGCCTGTGTGACGTCAGAAATGTCCTGAAAGCAGTGACCCTTGAGGTGTTTTTTCAGGTTGGGAAATAGAAAATAGTTAGAAGGGGCCAGGTCTGGGGACTAAGGTGGGTGGTGGACCAATTGGAATCAAAGGGTGGCCAATTTGGCACCAACAATGTTGGACTTGTGTACTGGTGCATTGCCATGCAACAACATGATCCCTTTTGTGAGCTTGCCACGGCGTTTCCTTTTATTTGCCTCTTTCAGCTGGTCTAGAAGATTAGCATAATACTCTCCGATGATTCGGTAGGTAGTCCACCATTATAATGCCATCTTTGTCCCAGAAAACGGACGCCATGACTTTTTTGGCCGATTTCTGGGTGCGGAACTTTCTTGGGCGGGGGGAACCACTATAGCACCATTCCTTTGATTGTTCCTTGGTTTCGGGATCATAAATATGGAGCCATGTTTCATCCTCTGTCACTAGTCTAGCCAA
>JAGDQP010040669.1:0-17205 GCA_022664845.1 Lepisma saccharinum | reverse complement strand
TTAATGGATTCGCGCACAAAGTTAGACGATGTAATCAAAACTGCGAAGAAGCTGAAGTGGAGATGGGTCGGTCACATAGCTAGATGAACAGATGGAAGGTGGACGAAAAATGTACTACATTGAATTCCTAGAGAAAAGAAACGACCGAGACGACGTCCGAATGCAAGATGGGTAGATGAAATCAAGCGTTTTTCAGGAGCTGCATGAATGAGGATAGCAGCAGACCGAGATATGTGGAAAGAAAAGAGGGAGGCCTTCATCCAGCAGTGGATAGAAAAGTGCTGAATATGATATATATATATATATTTAGGTGAATAGCTGGCCAGCTCTTAGATTTTAAGTCTGGGTGTTTCTATTTTATATTGTGTGTGAAATGAAATTCTGTATAATCCATGTATAATGTGTAATTATGTAAATTACGATAATTGTCATTTTTGTAGTTTTTATACAAAGTATGTACTGTTTACTATCTACGGAAAGTGAATTTCATTTCGATTTCAATGATGTAACGATGTTGTAAGTAACTTGTCATATTTAATGTGTATCTAGTTTTTTTTCTATTTTGATTGTAATTTTGTACCTACTTAGAGAAAATAGCTGTGAAAACTACAATGCTCTCACAGTACAACACCTTTCAATTTCTGACGAGCCAATCGGGTAGAGGAAAGCTGTTTTTTGCTGTTCTTTGTCAAGGAGTTTGGAGTAAGTAGCGCCACCAAAGGTTTTTTAAGAGATGGCAGCCCATTGTTCGAACTAGTCGATGGATAGTCGTGCCGGTAGTTTCAACAGCTCTTAAGATGGAAGTCTGAAGGCAGCACTTTGCATTCCAACGTTAAGCGAACTCAATTTTTCGTTTACTTACAAAGCACTCTTGGTAAGTCGAAAGGTAGTGCTTTCAGCGGCGAAGTATGAAGCCCGTATCCTGGCATCAGAATCCGGACTGAAGCAGAGTATAATACCTGTCCTCCCATTCAGTCATTTTTTTGTAGGAAATGAACAGAGCAGTCGCGGTCATGAACTATTTTCGTCGGATTTTGGGGGATTAAAGATAACTTTTTTACGTAAAAGCAAAATAAAATTCCATTAGAAAACTCTCAGGCTAAATATCAGATAAAGTAGAGAAGAATATTTCCTTTCTTTCAATGACCTCTCTCTCTGTCTCTCTTATATATATATTTGTGCAGCGAATGTACTACATTGGATTCCTAGAGAAAAGAAACGATCGAGACGACGTCCAAATGCAAAGTGGGGAGATGAAATGAAGCGTTTTTTTCAGGAGCTACATGGATGAGGATAGCATGAGACCGAAATATGTGGAAAGAAAAGGGGGAGGTCTTCATCCAGTAGTGGATAGAAAATGGCTGAATATGATGATTATGATGATGTGTGTTTGTGTGTGTGTGTGTGTATGCATGTATGTGTGTGTTACTGACCGCCCTGCTCGTCTACTGGTTACCGTCGCTTACTGCTTATCGTGGGGTCCTTGGTTCAATTCCCGGCTCTCTCAAGGAATTTTTTTTTCCAAAGTGAAAGGGTTAGGAACGGTGCCCACTCAGCATCGTGATGCAATTGGGGAGCTGGTGGAAATAAAAAACAATGGCGACACGTCTGGTCAGCGTGGGAACAGCAGACCAACTCCTCTCTCCGGAAGAGGCCTCATCCACTAGTGGATTGAATATGGCTGTGAATAGTTTATTATTATTATTATTATTATTATTATTATTATTATTATTATTATTATGTTACTAAAGAATAAGTACTAAATCTTATTTTCTAGTAGTTAGTAGAACGCGAGCTCAGTGAAACGGCTTGATCGTAAGTGTGAGGTGGTCACATAGCAGATAAGATAATCCCGAATGAGAGGATGAGGTATATTTTTTAATAACTTATTAAGACTGTTAAAATAAAAAAGATTGATATTAAAAATAAGTAAACTTAAGCGAAGTATGAGTGTGATTTGGTGTGAATGAAACAACACTACACTTATATTAGAGTTATTGTTTCGTTGAATTTTGAAGAGTCTACGTTATCTGTCTCCTTTGTGATTCTCATATTTTTCAGTCCCACCCGAAACATATAGAAACTATTTAAAAGGGGAGGGGAGAATTAGAGACTTCAGTAACGTTTGAGAGAAGATTCTTCAATATCAATTAATCTTATAAAGAGCACTTCCTGGATTTTCAAGTCAGGTAATATTTATTCATTCATATTTCTGCAAACTTACTTTTCTAGTTATAATGTGAAGGAGTCTGGATCGGCAGCTGGGAAGCATGAACTTAATTCATGGTTAAGTCTTACCCCTAAATATTTTCTCGCTTTATTTTTACAAATCGTTAAGGTAACAAAAGCAAGACGATTTTATTTTCCTCAATAGGATTGAGCTGGCGCCACCTTTCAGCTATCCGGGCAACTAGACATTTACTATATACATTGGCAGCCTGCTAAGTTTCCAAGCACGGTTGGACCTAACCTAAGGTAAGTGGGTCATCCTTGTCAGTAGGGTGGCAGTAGTATCAAATCCACCACTACTGACGTCAATAATCATTAATGTTATTTGAAACGAAGCAGGATCATCCAGGTAAGTTTATTGCTTTCGATTGGTCCCTATTTTGAGTTTTCCTCTTTGGTTTAACATAATTTTAAAAAAATCTCCCATTCTTCCAAAGAGTTGAAGCCATTTTCTTCTCTCTTCCCTGTTCATTTGAACTATTATTTTCAAATCTTTAATTTATTATGGATAGTTGTAAAACTAAATGAATTCTTGCGTTACTCCTGAAGTTACCTAAGCTTTTGCTTTTCTAAACTGATAGCTTTCATGATATAAATGGCTTCATAAAGACTTCTCTTTTATGGTCCAGTTTTTTGTACTTTTACATTACTTAATATTTAGGGAGTAAACAATTGCAAAAAGCATTCAAATGTCACTTCTGTTGTACATCATAAATTATATTTATAGAAAAAAGAAATACACTGCTTTCAAAAGAGAGTGTTTAAATTCAATATAAAATATATATTCATTTTATAAAACTGCTTCCCAGAAGCACACATAGGTTGAAAATACGTGGATCAAACGTTAGTACCGAAACGTAACTTTAACGCTGTAAAAGTACCCAAATGTCCGCCTGTTCAACGGTATATTATAAGTTGAATAATGGTTGAGAAGAAACAGGTTTAAAATTAAGAAGCGGACGATGAAGAAACGGGTTCAGTTGGCCGAAACATAGCATTGTTGCTGTCTATTGTTATACACTTTTAGCTGCATTTTGTTCGTTGCTTTCATCGTAATATACGGTATCAATTTTCCTACAGTAAGTTATCCAACCGTCTGGTACAGACCTGCACGGGCCGGGCCAGGCCCGAGGCCCGCAGTCCGGCCCGGCCCGTGGGCCGGGCTTGGGCGGGCCAGCTCCACTATTTCTTTGGGCCGGGCCGGGCTTGGGCGGGCCGACGGTGCTTTCTCTTCAGGTCGGGCCGGGCTCGGGCCGATTAACTGCACTTCTTTAAAGCAGTTCAATAATTATTGACTTTCGTTAAACGATAATTGGAATAAAGTCAAACGTTCAAGTCTGTGTGCACGCCACGTGAAGTGAAAGGTATTGCAAACAATGCAATATTTACAGTTGGTGTTGCTTAGCGGCTCAACTTTCGCTATAGAGGATTAGTTGTTCACTGGGGCGTTGACCCCAGTCGGCAGTCACACGAGTGACTGCATGCCCTTCCTTCAATAAATAACAAAAGACAGTATGCGTATTAAAGCTTCCTCTGATGGTCCGTATTAAATACTAGAATGTGGTCAATCCAACCTCTGGATCCCAGGGGGTGAACAGTCAGAGTTGTCTTGATATAAAAATGTAAGGAAACTGCACTCTTTGTTCTTCTCTCCATTTCAGCGACCCGCAGGAAGAAATAGCGGATGAAGTCACGGTTGCAGTCTAATATGGTGTTAAATACCGTGCAAATGTAGGTCTTGCGGGTGGGGTCAATTTCTGATAATTTGTTTTGTAAATAAAAGTTATACTTTGACTAGCTACTTTTTTGCTGGATTTAAGAAATCTGCGACTACAAGTACTCCTACTGTTCAAAGCGAAAGGATTATTTTGATTCTTTGTGTTAGAAATAAATTGGAACGACAATCCTGTAGAATGAAATTAAAATGACTAGCAAATCTAAGCGCATCACATTGTTCAAACACTCACATAGGCTTGTATGCATTATATTATATTATTATACCAGTCTGGTATTACTAGATACAAATACATTGGGGCTCGAACCAAAATTTTTAATTTATCTGGCCGGGTTGCGATTGGGCCAAGATTTCTTAAACTTATCGGGCCGGGCTCGGGCCAAGAATTTTTAAAACTTATCGGGCCGGGCCGGGCCGGGCTCGGGCCAAAAACTTCAAAAGCTTTCCGGGCCCGGGCTGGGCCGGGCCTAGGTACATTCGGGCTGGGTTGGGCTCGGGCCTAAAAATTCGGCCCGTGCAGGTCTCTACCGTCTGGTGTGGGATTCGAAGCTGGAACTTCCGCACTCATCATCTGTAGGTCGGCACGTTTGACCACTCGTCCACGAAGCCACCTTGAGAATCACTACTCTTTTACTATTCCCTCTATGTTACAAAGGCGTATAAGGCAGTATTGAATGCAGTTGCCATAAATCCAGACCCGTCGTTTTATCATCATGTAAGAATAAGAATAAAGAATTATTTCTTTATTTCTTTGTTGTGTGTATTTTTCCTTCTTTAACACTTTGACCATCGCTGCACTATTAAATTTGTATTTCTCAATAATTGCAATATGTCACCTTAGAAAAACACATATAAAGCGAAATCTATGTCATAGTTGAAAAAGAAAGTTGAATACAAGTTGAAATAACATCTTATTAACAATATCAAGTCTTTGTTGAAATACGATTTAAAATTAAACATACTTTTTCAACCGATAACAGTTAATCAACGAAATAAACAAAAAATCAACTTTCAAAACACGTTTGTGTGCTAAAACGTATCTCTCACCCAAAAAATAGTTCCGAAAAGTTAATACAAACCTGAAGAGAATGCTGCTGCAGAAGCTTAAACTACTTCTGGAAGGAGTTATCAACTTTGTTTCTTTTATTTTGTTTTAGTAGGTCTACTTTCTGCTGTTCTTTTGAACGTCAGTAGCTTAATAATCTTAAGAGTTCTTTAATTGTATGTTTCATGCATAGTTTCTATGTAATGCTCAATTTTTGTGTAATTCGAACTTTAATTCCAAGATGACATATAAATAGAAATACTGTTTTAGCTTCAATACAAAGCCACATGATTCGATTATTCTAGGTTAGGTTTCAATGTTTCGAAACCTGAGAACTGTTACATCCATGGATATGTTTTGAACATGCAGCATTTATCTATGGAGTACCTACCCAAATTATTTCTGTAATGTAAATAAATCAGGAACGGAATAATTTAGATGGAGTTGTAGGCTAACCTGATTAAATTAAATTAAAATTGAGTTTTGGAGTTCGCGTAACTAGGTGACTTTGCACACCTGTTCATTATTTTTTTTAAAAAAATATCCCATTACGCTACAAAGAATTCATTTGAATAGATATTTTTGAAGAGAAGTGTCATAACAGTGTTACATTTAATGTAAAATAATGACTTCTTCAAACGTGTGATGCGGTAGAAATAATTTAATATTTTGCAAAGATTATTAAGTTCATTTATGATGTATTACTTTCATATAGACAATACTTCATAATCCCACAACTATGGGTCTCAATTGACCAGGGGCTAGCACTCTCACTTTCTGTACGCTTGAACTCACGTCAGATTGAAGCCTGGATTGGCTCGGAGTCCGCTTTGACAATAATAATGTAAGTACCTTCTTAAGACCAAAGATTAACGTTGTTTAGGACATTAATAACAACTCAAAACTGCTCATTCACTGTAGAAAGCATTCGCCTCAGAATTTTACGTCAGAGCCATCTGTTTCCGTTGCCGTAAACTAGAATGTATCGGGTATAAATAAAAAACATCTAAACTGATTTTTTCAACGTAACCTAACCAAAGGTTAGTGAACTTTATAAAATTTGAAAATGCGTATATGTATTAAAAATAATAAAAAAAAGTATTCTTCTGAAAAGAAAGCAAAACATCACCCCACCAGGAATCGAACTCAGGTCACTGGATGGGCTGTACGATATGGTAGCCACAACACTAAAGCGGCAACGCCGAAGCCGCTGCTTATCAGTGTTCTTAAGAGACACGCCTATGAGTCATAACACGTGTCAAAAGTGATGTCGACTTGAATGGACTAAAATGTAAAAACTAATAAATTTATCAATTAGAAAATAAAAGCGTGGGTGCTCTTGATTACCTTATCATAAAATCACAATATCTAAGAGCACACACACTTTTATTTTCTGGTTCATAAATTTATTAGTTTTTACATTTTAGTCTATTTTTTCTCTGCTTAAAAAAAGCATGTTTTTAAAATCCTTTTTTAATTTATTTTATTTATTATTCTTTTCGGGTTATTTCGGTGCTCATACTTTTCCTCCAGTTAATATTTTGTAGCCTAAATCTGAAAGTGTTCTGCAACCAGCCAAACCCAACCGCGGTGCAGGCTAGTATTTATTCTAGGATAAAGAAGCATGTAAATAACAAAATATAAAAAAAATATGTTTTTAAAATATATACATATATAGAAATATATGAAAGTAACAACGGAATGTTGTATTGTCATCCGACTTACGTCGCTGTGCAAAATTTCATCATTGTATGATGTTGGGAAATGTGTTAAAATAACGTTGCAAGATTTGTACCAGAGATGAAACATGATTACAGAGTAAGTTAATAAAAAGCGTGTAAAAAAATGTAAGGTTACATCTATAGATTTTATTCTCCCGTACATAAATCTTAGTCCCAGGCAGTATGGCATGTTACCTGGGAAATCTTGCTTAAATAATCTGTCTGTTTTACTGACTTGCTATGCGATGCATATCTAAGAACTCACAACTAAATATCTAATACCTATCTAAAACTTTGTTTGCATTAGCCGTACTTTATCACATATAAATAATCGACTAAGTTTGTTATTCGTTGCAAACTACTAAAACTGTTAGAGAACTTCGTGCAAAGTGGGTGACATAACAACCTCAGGATCTTTTGACCTTAATTCTTGTTCTCTCTGGAGTTCCCCAAGGGAGTATTCTAGGACCACAATTATTTTTATTATATATTTATGACCCACTTACTCTTTTTACAGAATCCTCAAGTAATATTCTCCTAATATCAAACGACTGTAAACTTTATATACAACTTTCCAATGCGCATGATGCCTTAAATCTTCAAGGAATAATAACTAAATTTATTACTTGGGGCGATACCTGGATGTTAATACTAACTTCTAAGTAATGTACAATTATTTCTGTTTCACAGAAAAGAGACACTACTCATCACTCATATACCATATAGAAATAATTATAAACGTTTTTTTTTTTTTTAAAAAAAAAACACCGCCTCCACTCGGGTACGGCAACTGCCATTGGGCAAAGGCCATTGGGCAAACGAACGATGTCTCGACACCTTTCCTTGCTGGGATGGGGTAAGAGAGAAGCCGTGAGAAAAGAATCGGTTCAAAGTATAGTTTGAAGGCATCGTAGCAGAGGCATCAGCAGTCAGCAAGAAAATGAATTCGATGGCTGAAAATGACGTAAATGTTTGCAAGAATCTACACAGAAATATAGAAACATGACGTCAAAGTTGGAAAAAGCTTCCTTTTGGTCCTTTTTATCCATTGAAGTCGCTGTAGTCAAAAGATCATATGAATTAAATCGCTGAAAAGCATTCGGAAGAGCACCTAAAGAAACCTCGAAACACATATTTTGCGAATATTTGCAAAAATAAAAACTGGCCGTGTAAAGAAAGTTGCGAACTACAAGAAAGAGTTTTGTACAGATAATTGTGTGTCTTTTTTTTTTCTCACAAAAGACCATGACGATTTTGTGAAATCGATTCCTTGGTGGTTCTATTGAATGGTGTAATGCATTTTCAACCATCGAATTCTATGATATCGTAAAAACTCTACTCTGACCGACTCTCTTCCCACAGCTTTTCTGCTGTCCCATCCCGGCAAGAAAAGGACATTTTCGTTCGTGACCCAGTGACCTTTGTTACACTTTTGTCGTGCCCGAGCGGAGGCGTTGATTTTTAACTTTGATGTCATTTCTCTCCATGTGTGTGTTTAGGTTTCGCAGCTCAAAATCTCTTGTTTTCGGGGTTTCTTTTGATGCCCAATCGAATGGTGCTCTCAAAGCCCTTTCGATGGCCTCAGATTCACAAAATCGTAATGTTCCCAAATTGGCTTATTCTATAGGTCTGACTTGACTTGACCTTGCTCAACATCTGACTTGATCTTGCTCACGATAGAATCCTTTGGAAGATGGTTTGTTACTGCGGCGATGAACTTGTGAGTTCCGTAAGCCATAGAGAAAGAGTAAGTAAGTAATCCTTAATATTTTTTTCATATATCATAGCATGTTAAATTCAATTCATGAATCTTGTACAGTAGCTGTTTTCTAATACTCATGAAACACAGCTATGTGGAGGTAACATTTGAGTTACTGTTAACACCTTAAAGAAGTTGGTCGCTGATCTTCTAAGGAAGGGCCTATCATTTTGTTGAAGTATGCTTCGAACTACTTCAGATATGAACGCACACAATAAGCGTGTCATAGCCCCTTCTCGTTTAATTTTGAATCTCACTTACTTCTAAGCCTCTCTTTCCATCCATCAAAATTTCTACCATGATTGTTGGAAACAAGTAAGACATTTGCGGGGGAGACAATATTTTTTTTCTCTAGAATCTTTCTGACACGATGCTCGGATATATTAGGACCTAAACGGAGGTCTCTCGAAGACCAAGGGTCTTATTATCACTTCCGCCTATAACTGGTAATATCAATCTATCGGGCGCCAGATCGGTTAGCCGATCAACTTATTTAAAATAATTATTATTTAGAAAAAAATGGCTAGTATAAGGTGAATATGTAATCTCTCCAATAGAGACTAGTTTCTCTCTTTCTCACTCTATTTCTCTCTCTCTCTCTCTCTCCTCTAATTGTGGAATTTGCTAAATCATACCAGCTGCTAAGAAAAAGGATTCGAGATAATTTTGAATATATGAATATATTGACATAAAATTATAGAATAGACATAAAAAGGGATTAATACATTAGTTAGAAGTAATGGCTCTGAACTTTCCGAGGCTTCTGGAATCTTTCTTTGCTACTACGACTCTCGTAATATAACACAATCCAGTACAAAAGATTTCTAATGGCTTGCTCAATCGTTACTAGACAATTTTAGTTCTATAGGTCTTCTCACCAAAAGACTATTGAAATTTCGCTGACCCGCACACTCTCTATCCTACCCGTGTGCTCTCTTTTCTAGTAAATACTCTCTCAATGCTCTGGAGGTCTCTCACACTACTCTTTACACACGCTATTACTGCGTTCTATCAGTCAGGATTCCTCGGACCGAAGGATCACCTGAATAGTACCTTGCCGAACACCATGATATGGCCCTATCCTGATATTACATAGTTATTCTTATCTAAATGTTAATTGAAGTTTCACGAGGAGGACACTAGATGTCATTACTTTTGCTAGTGTAAAATTGAAGTGAGCAACTTTTTTGTATATGGAAAATTTGTTGGTTTTATGATGTTATCAAAAGCAGATGATTTTATTTCTTTAAAAAGTTATTTGTTTCAGAAAGAAAATTAATTTTATAAGCAAATTATTATCATATAAACTAATATGTATACCAGATGTATAATCACATTATGAATGTATATAGCTGATGTCGGGAACAGCATCTAGAGGTAGAGGTAGAGGTGTAGAGTTATTCTTTATATTTTTAATCCTCTGTTGAAATAAATACATATTTTGAATTGTCGCCTTTCGTTTAGCTTGTGATAGTCAGACGTAGTGGAGAGCTTGGCTTTGGTCCTCGAATGTTGCTGAGAAGCACTGACAGGATCATAGCTTGGTTTTCTATCTTCAGGTGTACGTCCCACTACGTGAAGTTGCTTTGGGGCACGCCTTAGCATTAGGTATTGTCTTCCTTTCATCCAGGAACCAGAACATTGACCCTGATCAAGAATCTTATTGATCTACCGCACAGCGACAACGGAGCTAGCTACAAGGAGCAAATTATATAGAAGTAACGCAAGACCCGAACAAAGAAGTTAGGCAACGTTACAACCATTGTCCGCCTTCCTTCTGTAGAGATGAGTGGCCTAGCTGTAAGGGACGAAAATAATCGGTCCCGAAAGCCAGAACTACACCCAATCTGCTCATCTGTTCTGCCAGTTTTACAGATCATCATTATCGTTTAACGCTCTCATAATTATCCTCCCGCAATACATATCTTTTCACTGCCTAGCTTCTACCATCTTAATAGCTTGGATTTCCTACCCTTACCTTGAGATAATGCTTCATTCGGGAACTTACATCGCCTCACTGCTTTCATTAAAATTAACCAGTAAGTGAATCCATAAAGCCGCCTCTCTTTACTCTGACAGTATAGAATGATAACACACACTTCTAATTTCTGACATCGAATCCCGTGCTCTGAATTCAGAACCAAGGGATACACCAGTCTCATATCACTCTATGCTGTTTTCTTGCCTTCCCCTCACTCTAAAAGAATAAGGGAGGCCATCGGTTCGAATCATCAATTCAATACCCCCGTTCCAAGTGAACTAGGGCCCACGCATGATATCGTTTACTTTGCAATTTGCTTTCTTCTTAAATTAAATGCAACTATGAATCTCAATTTCAAGAGAAATATTGATTCATGCAATCCAGGCAGTTTCCTCCGGCCTTCCGAACGGCTCGAGGAGATATTCTCGTTTGCCTTCTGCTCACTCACTCCATCTTTTATCAGAGCACCAGCAAAGCACTTCTCTCTTCTACGACGTCCCAAGACCCACCTTTTCTCGATCCCAACAGTTTCCCAGACCTCTCTGCATGAAGGTCTCAGACTCGGTTCTATTGTTAAATTTCAAAACTTTCCGTTTTCCTGAGAAGCCCATCACTTCTTGTTTTAGTTAACACAACCTCGTCAACACAAATCTGGTGCCTGCCGTTACAAAGAACTATTGTCCTCGATGCTAAAAAATAACTCGACCTTTCCACGAAGCAAGCAAAACTCAGTCTTTTCTGTCCTCAGAACAGCCTTTTAAACAGTAACTTTGCTCTTCATGTTTATACAAAATATTAAAGTTTTCTTTTTTTTCTTTCCAGAGCCTTTTTTCACGATATATTAATTAAAAAACATAACATCTCTATGACACCTACGATACAATAAAAGAAACAAATGATATCAAATTCAAATGGCACTAATGAAGTCGGTATCTATGTTATAGATATGTTTTTCCAATGTACACTCTGGTACAAAAAAAAATCATAATAAGCGGGAGTGCTAATAATCCCATCATTTGTGATCCGTCAAGTAGTTTCTTCACATAAAAGTGACAAAAATCTAGAAAAAGAAAATAATTACTTGCTTTTTAAATGTTACAACATTATGGCTTCTTTTCAGAAAAAAAAAAAATTCATTCAGAGTAATTCTTTGCAATGTGATATTAAAGTGAACAGGTGTGCAAAATTACGTGTTACTGAACTCCAAAATTCAGTTTTAATTTTAATTAAATCAGGTTAGGCTAGCGCTCCATCTAAATTATAGCTTTCCTAATTTATTTACATTTTAGAAACAACTTAACTACTTTCGCGTCATCTCCGTGGATAAACGTCATCTTCATGTTCAAAAATATCCATGGAGGTGACATTTTTCAGATTTTTTATTCCAAATTAATAATAATAAACTTCCGTCTCATAATTAGATGTATTTATATTTATGTTTTCGAAATAATAATTAATTCTTGTCATTAGACTCTTGTCTTCCTATTTTAATTAGTGATTTTTTTGTTTCTTAATTTAAAATTTTCCTTTCGTTTTCCAGGAGGAATGTAAAACAGATAACAGATGGAAAATACAGTAGCAAATGTATTTGTGAGTGTGTGTTGAGTGTGTAGGAGGCTTGGGAACGTGAAAGACTGTCAGGAGGAATTTCCAGCTATCGTTTTCGTGACAACTGGTGACAGACAGAAACTCAGTTCTCATTACCACTTTTTCCGTCTTTTGGAATCAAGTCTAGCGAAAACTGTTAAGGGGTTTTGGCGCTAAGGTGGGGCGGAACAGTCCAACGATGAAGGAAGAGAAAGCGGCAGATGAAAACAGTGATGGAAGAGGGTGAGAAGCGTGAAGTATGCGTAATGCTGTAACGAGCCTGCAAAAGTTATTAATTAAAAGCCGCAGCGCGTCAGAGATTGGAGGTGCTGGCTGTGTGTGGGGGTGCTGTTGGGTGTGTGAGTGGGTACTATGTAATGTAAGAGTCGAGAGCTGAAGAGGGATGGCTTGAAATGAAACGCCTTTGAAGTGGTATTGTATGAACAGTAGTTAGTTTCGTCGATCGGAAATTACCATCCCTTTTTTTTTTTTTTTTTTTTTTTTTTAAGATTATTGTTCCATGATGTGGAACAGTAGTCTGTAGTCAGTTACTGGTGATTTTCAATGAAGTGACTGGTTTATCGTTCGTGTATAACATTTTACAGTTCATCTGAAGAGCTCCTTGATTCTTCTTTACTCTTGATGGTGACGATGATGATGGGGACTGATGTTCTGCTCGCTGTCTGGTCTATGACCCAAAGATTCCTGTGCAAAGTGAACCAATAAAAGTTTACCACTACTTTCCGTCAGATTCAGATTCGGAAACCACTAATTTAAAGGTGTTCCCATCGGGCAATGGAACCAAGGTTTGTCCGATTGTACAGCGAAAAGCATAATCCCTTGAAAATAATTGAACAATTCTTCGTTAATAGGATTGTTTCCCAGGAAAAATAATCTCAGAAATTAGGCTAACGATCGTTGTCACAGCATGTGTCGTTTAAGGACGCTTCCGAAAGCTTTTGCTTGTAGCTGCCTCCCTAGCGTAGGTGGTAGAGCATTGGGTCCTTGAAGGTCATGGTTTGATTCCTACCCAGGTCAAGTTTCTTGCTCATTTTCTTTTCACAAGTTACTACGTATGAAGGAATATCCCCGATTTTGATTCCGTTATGCATTTTCAATATTTTATTGGTGTTTCACGTAGATGCAATGCCAAACGAGCGTTAGCGAGCGCCGGTCAACTTTTTATTAATCATGCACTCCCTATGCTGATAATCTGGCCTTCGGCGAGACGTATTCTACAGGGTGCTGAGAAACAACACCGACAAAACCAACTTACAAGATTTCTGACATGAAAATCAGAAAAGAAAGCACAGACCATCCGCAAATGCTTCGTTTCGAGCTAAAAACTGCCGAAAGCGTGGGAAAATGAGCTTTAGAGTTTAATACTTCCAATACCATTAACAGTAGTGCTTGGACGGCGTGGTAGCGTTAAGGACTTCAAACTTGCTGTATCCAAAATTCAAAAATTTTGAACTGGGTGTGCAAGGGATTTTCCACTGGAAGTACAAGAGATTTCCCAGAAATTCCCTAAAAAAAAATGGCTAATCGACAAGAGCGTGAATAGGGCCCTTTCCAGCGCGTATCAATAATATGTTTTAAGCAAGACAATATCTCAAGCAGAGTTACTTTACAGGGCGATTTTAACAATGATGGGTGGTTGCATAACAAACAGGAGTAAAATGACATATATTTCAACGAACGTTTGTTGTATTTGTTACCAGTGAGAGACGTTAATTGTCTGGTTGGATAGCCGTTATTACGTTTATCACCTTTCCTAATACGGAAAGTCGGCTTATTTCGACATACCTTTGGGGATAACAATTGGGAATCCTCTACTTCCTCTGGGGAATATCTTGCCCATCCATTGCACAATTTTGGAACATGCATTTTTAAATAGAATAGGGTTTAAATCTTTGAGGATACCGTGCCATCTCAGTTCTACTGTTAATGGTATTGGAAATGTAAAACTCTTTAAGTAAATTTCTCTACACTTTCGACAGCCTGTATCTCCGAAATGCGGCGGAATCACTAAGGCTTTTAATGGTTTTAATGTGCAAGTACTATCTGTCACCCCTCCAAGTTTGTCGGTTGAACTCTGTTACACCCTGTATATACATAATATCCTTATCGATATGTAATTGCAGGAGTGCCTTTCTTTTCAAATCAGCGCTTTCAGTCAAAGTTGCAATGCACTACAGCGGGCAGTAACCTACGTGATCTTACTACTAGGCATTCTATGATAACGTGATATTTCCGTGCGTCATTCTGTAGTTATCAACAGTAGGACGTTCTCATTAGTTCAGATGGCACCGCAAGTGGCGTTATTCATTTGTTCGTCACAGAAGCAGCGATCATTATCCACAGTTGTCAAGTGGGTGCTCCACTATGTTGTATCATACTGATTGTATCTCCCAGGTGTGGCGGATACGACTTGAGACCACAGACCAAAATTTCCGAGTATCGAAGGTATACGTGATGGCTGTCGGAAGTGTTATTGCGCATGGGTTGTTCCGTTACGGTGTATTGGAATCCTGATCTCTACCTATAAATGGAAATCTATATATCTGAGAATATTTCAACCTCGTTGGCGACTATGCCTACTCCTCCATGTAACTGCCATTCCCCGAGGGAGACAGAAATTCGCAACATGACCGTGGACCCTGTAGCATGACTCGTATGATCACAGAGTGGATTGGTTCCAGGAGCATGGCAGTGTGTTCACGTTATTTCAATCGCCGGTCCATTTTCCCGATCTCAATCCAATTGAGAACAAATGAATGACTTGAGGTGTGAAAACTGTTAGAAGACAATCTCCTCCACTAGCCAATCTGCAAGAATTGCTAGACGCTATAGTCATATTCATGGTATAGCATGAAAGCTTTCAGGGATTTATTGCATTATTACCACGACGGATCGAAGCAGTTGAGTATATGTGTGTGTGTGTGCAGGATTTATTACCGCTTTATTGAAGAACAATTTATATCTGTAAATCAATAATCATACACCGATATACACATACAGTGAACCCATTAAGTTCTCACATTCATGTAGCAACTGACTGTGTTGATTAATTATATAATGCTTCAATTTGTAAAGACAGATGAAGGAAGAATTTTCTCATTAATCACTCAATTTAACGAATTTCCGTAACTATTATATAACACTTTGCTAATGATCCTGATTGGAACTGAAAGCATTAGATTACATTATTAATAATATAAATGAAACGAAGTTAGACATGATGGGTCATTAAAGTCATTTGGTTAGCTATTAATATGACATTTGCTGATTTTCTAGTCGCATATAATAAATTTTATCTGAATTAATTTTGAATTCTAAGTACAATCTCGTTCATTTCATTAATGAAATGAGAAGACACTACACGTACGTATTTTAACAATTGAACTCTTGTTTATTAAACAAAAGTATTTGAAAGACCAAATAATTTTATTTTCCACAGCTTAAATGAAAGAGATAGTAAATATTTATGGATAGGTTTTCAACATCGTAACAACTTATAGTAAATGTAAATTTATTTGATTGACCAAAATTATATACTCTTTTCAAATGAACTTGTGTGGTGGCATAATATGAGAAGACTACTTCCGCCATCTGAAAACAAAAAAAGTTTCTAAACAATCTCCACATCCTAGTTTAAAAAAGCATACCTTTACTTGAAACTGCTCTATTATAACCGCTTCGTAGTCTTGTAATCTTCATTTTCTTGAAATTTTAGTTCTTTTTTTTTTCTTTGTCTTCAGGTTTCGTATACTGCTTAGTTGAGGTTAGGTTACACTAGATACTATCATAAAGTTAAGAACGTATAAACCATGAAGTGCTTACGGTAGAACTTGTTAGGTACTGTATGTACTTATGTATGTCAATTCATTTGTTCTGTTAACTTGACGTTAACCAGCGACGTGAACTAGGGCACCGACCACGCCCCCTTCGCGAAAATTACCGAAGCTTGCCGAGTGTGTAGTCGTCGAAGCCAAGGAGTGGGAGGGGGAGAGCGCACACTCCCCTTGCGTCGGAGATTAACCTAGGCATGAAAAAACTGCTGTCTGCGTTTTTATTTTTCTGGGTTAACTGCTTGGCGGGCTGAGGGCTCTTTTTCCTATATTCTAGCGGGAGAACAGTCATTCGTTGTGTTGTTTGTTTTATGTTTTAGTGGAGTTTTATTTTCTGTTCGTATTTAGTAGAGCCGTGTTTTTGTGTTCGTATTTATAGTGGGTTGATGTATGAGTAAAGTCGATCCAAATGAACGAAATTAAACAGCATGTATGTTCAGAGTGTGGTAAGAACTATGACCATAACTAATCACTTAGGCGTCGTTTCGAAAGCACATCCGAATAAATTAAACGAAATCGCGCCTCCTTTAAAGATTCAGAAATCATTTGCTTTTCGATGCCCAAATTGGGATAAACAATTCAATCACCTTGAAAATTTCACATATCATGAACGCAAGTTTCATGCAGAACAACCAATTAAGAAAAATCACCTTAAATGTGTTCTATGCACTTTCGAAACGGACGGGGGAAAAAAAATTGCACGAATATTTTGTGTTACTGATATAATTCATGCACTGTAGTTTGAAGCCCAGTACCTCGGAGCCATCACAGTCCGTGGATACAGTTTGCGTTCTTATTTTTACGGTAGGGCATCCTTAGAGGGTATACATGCCCATTTTTCATCCCATTTGTGAGGCATCTTTTTTATAAAGAAACTCTTTACCACTGCTGGGGTTCTTAAGTTTGCGGAATTATTTTTTTGTATGTTTAACACGTTGGTACTGGGTTCAGGATCCAACTGTGCCGTGTTCACAGGTTGGTTTGGTTAAGGGTGGTTTTTATGTTAGTTAAGGCTACTCGGTCTTTGTGTTTGAGAATTATTGTTATTAGAATGTATTTTAATCAGTATTGTGTTGTTTTTGTGTTTAAATATGTAGTTTACATCTTGTTTGATCCGTTCAATTGTTATTAATATTCTGGGTGGGTGCGTGAGCTTCTAAGGATGGAGCCTACAATTTTTTGGTAAGGCATATTCTAAACCAGTCTTTCAGTGGGTCTGGCGGGAATCAAACCCGTAACCTCCTGTATAAAGTGTGAGCGTGCTAACCTCTTGGCTATTCCGAAATCTCACATTGTT
>JAGDQP010040668.1:0-17205 GCA_022664845.1 Lepisma saccharinum | reverse complement strand
GAGTGTGGAGCGCTACCTCCACATCCTCCATGCGCCGTTCACGGCGCCTGTGCATTGCACAAGGGATAGCAAAGCACATGACTGATTACTTTCGTATATGTCTACTAGTACATCAGTGTCAAGAGCTAACGCTTTGTGCCTTTGAGTGTAAGAGGTAGGTTGGTCAATAGCAAGTTAAACAAGGAGATACGCTTCAGTTACATTCTCCATTGTCTTCAATTTTTATATCAACACACAGTTTGAGAGCGTTTTCTCTTAAGAAAAAAAAAAGTTGAAGATTCTTGAAACTTTCTTACTTTATGTCACGTATTGCCATGTTTTACATAAAGCCAAAAGAGGAAGGCAGAATGCTACATGATACCCCTTTCTTCTTCAATTGATAGACAGGCTTTCAAGAACGTTGGTTTTTAATAGCGTTCTTGAAACGCCAATAAATTAAAACAGAAACGCGGATGTAATACCAAGAAATGTAACGGTACGTGTTTCTTCAGCTCCTTTTCCCTGTTAATAATATACACATATTTTTGGGGATTGCGAATGTAAGATAGGTTAACTTCATTTCACTGTGTTAGGATATCTACCCTAAGTTTCAATATTATAAAATAAATTCCATCGAGCAATGCACGATGCTTGTCTTTGGTGGATTCCCACAATCTTCGTTAATACTCAATATCCATACTTAGTGCTGACAGTTAAGGTAAGGGAGAGATAGTTAACCTAACTTTGTCTTCTTCAAGTAATTGTCTGTAGTCTTAATTATACTATGGTCAGTTTGTTTTATGTCAAACAGTTTACGGGAACCATCAAATTCTTCTGCATATTAGATGGTAGATACTGTGCTTGTCTTCTGTTTCTGATGTGTTCACCTCCTGCAGTGTTTGATTTGCTATAAATTACAAAGGGACTAGTGATTGATGGTAAGTTCCAACATACTAGCTGTTTGTGTAGAAATACAAAAAAAATGTTATCCCTGTTTGAGGTGCTATTCAGTATCAACAACTGGGGATGAAATCCTCACGAGCCAGGGAAAATCCCCGGCATCCCCCCTTGGCAAATCGAACACTGCACCTCCATATGTATGAAACAGATTAGTGCTATTAGGATTTGATTATAACGAACAAAAGACAATTATTTCTGTGCGTGTTTGAATTTGATTCTATTTATTTGTCTTTAGACGTGTGATGTACGGCTGTGAAACATGGACATTGAATGCGCAAGTGACTCAAAGATTAAGAGTCACACGAAGAGCAATGGAGATGTAGGAATAACTAGGAGGGACGGGAAGACGAATGTATTCGCGCACAAAGGTAGAAGGTATCCTGGACTGCGGAGAAGAAGGTGAAGTGGAGATGAGCCGGTCACATGGCTAGACGAACAGATGGAAGGTGGACGACAAATGTACTACATTGGATTCCTAGAGAAAAGAAACGCCCGAGACGACGTCCAAATGCTGGATGGATAGATGAAATCAAGCGTTTTTCAGGAGCTACATGGATGAGAATAGCAGCAGACCGTGGTGTGTGAAAAGAAAAGAGGGAGGCCTTCATCCAGCAGTGGATAGAAAACTGATGATATGATGATGATGATTGTCTTTAAACCTTTTTGGGTCAGGGCAGGATAGAGAAGGGAAGAGGATGTGTGAAGCAGTCAGCGAGCCCTCGGTATTAGCTAAGTAAAACTCGTACAGTATAAAAACGTTGTGGAGCTATTAAATCACTGACAGTGTTTATAGAACTGTTGTGGAACTATATTTTGAATAGTGTTCTCATAGAATTTGAATTTGGAAGACGTAGGTAAAGAATAAGCAAGCAATGTGGTACCAAAAAAAAAACCTTCCGTAAAAAAAGGGAAACTGACAGTTGCATAAAGGGCAAGAACATACCACTATCGATTGTATTTGGATCTTACTTCTATCGACTACCAGAAATCATATAATTCTTTTCTTCGCCGTTTCTACAGAGGTCTTTTACTCAGAGGCGTTGAGGCAATCTGTGGTAGATCCAAGCGAGCTCAATATAAAACTGATGCGGAATGCTTCGTGCAATCAACGGAAAAAATAAACATAAAACACAAGACGGATCATATCAACTGTAGGGATCGTTCAGTTGCCGAGTCTGTCTGACATAATCGCTACCGTTCGTGTGACCCGTCTTGTGTTTTATGTTTATTTTGGCCGCTAAATCCACGAAGCATTCCGAATCAGTTTTATATTGCGCTCGCTTGGATCTACCAAAGATTGTCTCAACGCCTCTGAGTAATAAGATCTCTGTACAATGTTGCAAGAATTCTGGTCAACTATTCTCTTTTATGTCAGTGCCCACGGATACGTGTTCGAAACCACTAAATTATTCAAAGGTAAGCAGAGGCGCATGCTATGATAATCTGATGATAAAGTGTTCAGCGGATGCTTTATTGTCCGCCCGACCCCATATGTAATCGCATTTTTTCTTCTTTCTTCAATTGTCATGATGAACTTTAAGAAGAAGGGCGTTACACTGCAATCAGGGGAGCGGGGAGAAATTGCGTAGCTTCAGACTTCTTTTTTTTTAAAAAAAAAAACGGCGCATCGGTCGGGGCATTCGTCGGCGGAAGGCAATCACATTCTTCAAGTATGCATCCAATGAATGAACAAACTACTTCGACTGAGTGGCATGTTTGTATTATAAACGACAAGAACCGAAGAGTGCCGATGAACACAAAATAAAAATTAAGAAAAGAAAAGAAAGAATAGTCAGAGGTGGACCTAATTTATGAAGCTGCTCAATGGTCTTATTATGCTGTTAGAGGCCCCTCTCCCCCTCCCGCCGGCCCATTTCTCGTGTGTCCGCCTAGTCTTTGTGTGATGGAGTGGGTTTAGAGTAGAGGAGCTTGTCTGAAATCCATTGTTTCGTTCTTGGCATTAGGCCAGGTAAAGCTTGTCTTTGGCATATACTGCGCGACACCAGACCGTGTATAGTCGGGACTTTTTAGGATGTTCACGAGGGATTTTGTTAGGTTGGGAAGGAGAAATAGGTACAACAGGAAGAGCTTGGCATTTCGAAGGGTGAAGCTTTTTTTTAAATCTCCCAACAACTACAATGGAATGGCAAAAAGTAAAAAAAAGAAAAAAAGTAAATCAAGAAGGCTCCACATGGGGAAAAAAGTTGGAAAGTTCATGGTCTTCATTTGCGAATAGTGTAGAAGAATGTTGATGCTGCTAATAATAAAAGTAGCTTGTTACTGAAAAAAGAAACCCGAAAAGCACTATTAGTCCTTAATCAGAAGTGTTATAACTTGGGGCGTTTGGTGGATTCATAATGTTGGTTAACCTTCTTAATGATAAGGGGTCATAACATAATTGCTTTAAAAAAAAAGCCTGATTGGCTATCGAACATTCCGTTAGGTCTAATCTCCTTCAATTGAAATTGGCATACTCTGTCTGACACCCCTGCGGGAATTTACCCCTGCAATACCATACATCCTTTTAAATCCTTCCGTGTAGGGGTGATAATCTATTCTGTTAGATGTAGAAGTTCTGTACGTCCAACAGAACAACTTGTAAAAGAAAGAACATCCACATCTACTGAAAGCAACCTATCTCTTTAGCAGACTATTCCATACTTATTCAGATGATAGGTTTCCTTGCCTATGTCTGCTATATCTTGTTTTCCTGCCTATGTCTTGATATGTCTGCTATATTTTTGTTGCTGCTTCGAAAACAGTTCTTTTGCTTTGACTTTATTGAAACCTTGAAATTTTGTGCGCATTTTTGTAGCAACTTACAGCTTCATTTGGTATCGTCATGAACTTCGTCTTGTCGTCGAGTCTTAGAGAAGAAGGAACAAACGTAGAAAGTATGGTGGCCTTAATTCAAGGTAACACTCCTGCCTTATCAATGGGTTCTGGGGTTCGCCCAATGGGAACACAGGTAGTTCAAAACCCACTTTAAATTGTATTCCAATGGAAGGCAATGATAAAAAAATATCGGGTTCACCTTGTCCAGGGGTCTTCGGGTCATACACTTGGCAGGTAGACCTTCCAGTATATGTCCGTTTGACATTCTTGGGCACTAGGGAAACAAATGCCCAAATTAAAAATAATAAAAAGAAAGAAGAAACAAATGAGTTTCACGGGACGAAAAGAATCCATTTTTGACCTGTAAATATGACCGCTGTAATGTCGGTCATTGGAGCATTTGCAATGGCCTACAATTCCAACATAAACAAGTATTTAAGTAATGCATCACAAGAAAATCCCCCAATAAATTATCTAGAAGCATTAGCTGAATAGATTTCCTTGCCTCTAACTTGCTTCCGTGCTCGATCTCGACTTGGGTGTATCATACTAATTGATTACGGGTTTCTTTCATGCTACTCGTTTGAATAACAAAATGTTTAAAGAAGCTTAACTTGCGAGGTTTAACATAATCCCACTTTTCGGCGTCCACCCAGCGACGTGAGGCAAACTGGGGAGTCACGTGAATAAAGACGTGACGACCACACATGGTCTAGAAAGCCCCTGATACGCCTGTTCGTGGTTAGGTACGCGCAGTGCTGACCACACAGCCGTTACTCAGGTGGACGCAGTTCCACTAAACACAGGCAGATGGCGTTGGGGCAGGCTCGGGGTCTATCGGCCTGTTACGCCAGTGGTTATTTATTTATTTTTAAGGCAGAAGTTGAATGGGTGTAAGTGGAGTTTTTCACGGTTTCTATCGATTTTTAACCATACAGTTTAGGGTGTACTCGAGAATTTGCAGAGGCGAGGCGACACTGTCGGGAATCTGACAGAATTCTGTATACTGTTCGAAGCTTCCACAGTCAGTTCATCTCGGGGGCCTTACACATAGTGAAAATAATGGTAAGCTTTCACGAAACGAGAAATTGACTCTCCGCCAAAATTGTTTAACAGACAATTGCTTCTAATTTTTGGACATGATGATAGGGTTCAGCATCAGTTTAGCTCCGATCAAATACATAATAATGAACAGGGAAGGTATTACTGGAGTACGAATTTTATTTTTTAAAAATTGGAGCCCCCTCCCCACTAAATACGTCCCTGGTGCTGAGTGCTGCGGTGTACTTGAAGATTTAAAAAATGTTGTTCCTGAAGTAGAGTAGTTAGAAATCCATAACATATACCTATGGATATTACCTTGATTGATAATCGTAATGTTGAAAGCTTGAGAATAAATATTCTCCTTTTCCATCGACGATTTTGAGATTATTTATAATTTGCATGGTTGGCAGATATTTGTCTAATGTTCATTTAATTGTCGCGTGTATTTTCATGTTCCAATCAAAACGGGAGGAAAAAAATCCGTTATTGTCGTGTCTTACATTTTGAAAATTTATATTTAATCACGAAACCTAATATACACCACATATTTCTAAATTCCGATTAAGTTATTCGCTTTTCCGGGTGTTCATTTTTCAGTAGATCATATTTAACCCTCAAAGGTTCGATATGCAATATAATTCACAGCTAGACAGAAAGCCTAAAATGCTGTGATGTCAGATTGTTTTATTTGTTTCCCCCTTTCCGTTGAAAATAGCAAGAAGTGGATGAATGAAGGAGTGTAACAAATGGGAGCGGTAGCCTTTGTTATTGGTTGAACGCCCAAGACTGATGTTCAGCGGTTGTCTGTATGTTTTCACCAGACAGATGATGGCAAGATGTTGAAAGGTACGTCAACCGACCTTGCGGTTTCTAACCATAGCATTTAGAAACAAATGTGTTACATTACCTTTGTCATCTTCCGTTATTTTTGTAAGTCAACGATTTTTTCCGGTTGCCACGACGGAGTATAATTACATGATACTATTGTAATTGAGCTATTTTCGGGAAAGGGTAGTTATTGTGTTTCAATGAATTTGGAGAAGTATTTTTACATTTGGAATTTGCGGGTTTCGGTAAACTAATGAAACGGCTTTCAATCCTAAAAATCTAAAAACGGACTTTCAAACAGAAAATTGTAAATGAGTCTACTGTATAAGTATGTCGCATCTCTAGGTGCACAACAGTGATTGCGGACTTGTGCCTCCTTAAAAAATGGGGGGGGGGGGGGGGGATTACTTAAAATAAATACAATTACGTCAGTTTCTAAAAGCACATGAAACTCTATCACCTCAGTTAACTTGGATTTTTGTTGAAAATAAAAAGATCTGTTGAGGAAGCAGTCGCTGTATTAGACCACAAATTCGAAGCACTTCGAATTCAATTCCCTTGCGGACAACATGAGTTTTTTTGTGCTTCGACTAGTCTCCAGTCTCCACCCACCCCACTTAGCTCTCTACGAAACTGAGTACCTCCAACTGCCCTTTGATGGTCACCTACTTTTGACATGCATGACGTCTGCACACCACCCATCAAAATGTCCTCAATGGCGCATGTAGTAGAAACACACAGTATTGCTACGTTAAAATATCGTATTGAGATCGTTTTGATTCCAAGGACTTGCTCCTAGTTTTCTGTCATTAAGGATGACATCATTGGGAAGGAAACGGAAGCCATTCTTTGTAGTCAAACTAAAATATTTGTGCGTAATCACTGGCAGGGTTAGTTGGACTACGCCAATATGATTATCTATTGTTTCCGAGAGATTCGTTTTCGCTGCATTCACTTGGGTTCCGTCCTCTTCACTTTGTATTTTGGTTTATTATCTTTCTCTTTGTGCAATGGATTAGTATGTGAACTTTTTTTTAGTATAAGGTTTCGAAGAACAAGACCAAAAAACGTGAATAAAAACAGAAAAAGAACATTAATAAAAATTCTTTTAACCTACTGTAGATCTTGAACATGCAGACACTATCTCCCCAGTCACTTACACACAAAGGACAATGATGGGTGTTATGCCCGAAGGAAGGTCCTAACTCGAAAGTCCGTGGATAAGGTGAACCGATGGTGGTTTTCCATTGCCCTCCAAGGAGTGAATATAACATCCTAAGGACGGGACCTGCAGTTTAACGTGGGTTCCGATATATGCGAGGAATATTCTGTAAGGAATGTGGAATATGTGTAGAAACTTCCACGTGTAACATTTCAATGTATGCTTTGGGAAAATTACAGGAATATTCTTGTTTTACCATTTCTAACAAATTTAATCAATACAGCAAAATCTCAATAATTTTTACAACATTTTAATCCCTGTAGTATTCAAATAAACGAGATTATCGTGCACCGTATTTTACCTTCATAGATATTTTTATTCTTTGAGAGTATATTAGGAATACCCCCCTGTTCCTTCATGATGCAAAGCATTGTATTCCAGCATGTTTCCAATGTTCCAGAAATAATGGGAGTTAAAATAAGATGTTCCTGGAGGAGTATGTTGTGCTTTGTGTGAGTAGTTTGAGACCTGCTATCAGTTCTTCTGACAACGTTTTATGCAGATCTTTTTTTACAAATAACCTTGTGTATGTCCTCACCTCGTAACCAGCAATGAGGATCTGGTAGAGTGTCGATATACAATAGGAAGATTCTACATAACCGGAGAATTGGTTGTGCCATGGTGGTGTAATACCGCATATCCAACCTGCAACTGGGAGATCCGAGTTCGAGTCCTGGTCACGGCGGCTGCCAATTTTTCTGTTTTGATTTCAACGTTTTGTATAGTTTTCTTCAGTTTTGCATAGACAAATACTGGGATGCTATCTAGATGAAAGCCCTGGACCGATTCTACATTCCTACCTCAAAGGATGTTCACTGAACGGCATCATGTGTCATACTTGTGATGGACTTCGGCTACAATACAGATAGCTATCCAACCTATAGAAATGTGATAAGATTACATAAATAATTGTAACAAGCTTAAAGTATAGCTGTCTTTCAACCCTGTGTGTGATAACTTGTTTATTATTTAAGCAAAATAACGGCAGAGGTACATTAAAAGTGACGATGAAATAGTTTTGTACAGAAACTCGTAAAATTAATAACTGTGGATGTGAAGTAACAGTTGAACAGAGTTACATATTTTATTTTCCTTCACCCCCACCTCTCCCCTCGTGTCTTCTTGAACTTGTCCTTCTGTGTCGCTGTGCTAATGTAAGATTCGCATGTCTCCGCCACGCCTTATGTGCTTCTGTTGCAATTACAGCGATTAACTGGTCGTTTCCACTGAGTGGCAGTCAGGCACTTCACTGTATGATCATTTGTTGTTGTACGCGTGGACCATCACCTCCTCTTCCAGTTAATGTTAACGATAGAAGGTTGTGTTTCGGAATGACTTGCGTAATTTTTTACGCCATTCTACGTAAGTGGCGAGTTGATGTATTGGTAATTGTAATGTCAACAAGGTAAACAGCGAGAGGACATGCTCCTATGTCATGCATCTTTTTTTTTAAAAAAAAAAACTAGAAATTTGCGGAAGAAACCGCTCGTAAAGTTTACAATTTCTTTCTTGTGAAGTGAGTAATAAAATATAATCTCTAAAGAAGCCTGGTACCTTCTCTCTCTCTCTCTTTCTCTCTTTCTCTCGGAACAATCCAAAATATTTTACTCTGTCTTTTTTTTTAATCTTACAGGGCGCCTTTTTTATTTATTTTTTTAATCGGACCAAACTGTCACAGTTTATCCAGGCTTTATTTAAGTTCTTTTATTATTGACGTCACAGAAAGTTTTCGAAAGCTGGAAAGTTAATTTGGTAATTATTGAATTGATAACGTCATAAAGAAATGGCGTAAGATTTTCTCAAGTAGGCCTAATCTCCAAACTACTTGTGTTACCAGTATCACCGGGAATCGAACCCCCAGATTCCTTGGTTGCAAAGTGACAAACGAAACTACTTTTCTAGCAAGTAGAGCTGTGCGATTTCTCGATATATCGATCAAAAAAATTAAAAAAACTTGAAAAAAAAAATCAATATTGAGAATAATCGAAAAATTGATTTTTCGATATGAACGATTTTCGATTTCCAACAATTTTTCGATATGAACCATTTTTTTTTTTATTTCCAACAGTATTTCGATATAAATAATTTTAGATTTCCAAAGTTTTTTTTTTTTAATATGAATTATTTGTTGTTTTTTTTATTTGTCAGCGATATCGATGTTCGACATCAAAATTTAGAAATCGCACAGCTCTAATAGCAAGGACACTGTAGAAAAATGTACATTAAAAAATCGTACATACCATAAAATTTTCTTGCATACCATAATGGATTAAGAATTTTCTACATCACTTGTTGTGAGTATCTTAGCTACGATCTGAGAAAGACTTTTAACTAGAGAAAAGTCACACACAATAAGGAATGTTTTCTTTTATCCTTCTACTGTCATACATAGAGATAGGAAGAGTATCCCAAAACAGCTTTTTTTTTTCTTTCTAAAATCCAAACTTTAGTAGATATTCTGATTTAACATTTTAGTTTCTCTGCACGTCCATATTATGTTAATGTTTTTGTTGTTGCATGCATTGGCCACCCAGCTTCCTCTAAATAACAATAAATCATCGTACGAAAGACTATTGTGTGTATTTCAGAACAGCATTATCCATGACCCTATCTCAATAATAATTTCACTTCTTTAAAACAAAACGAAACAAAAAAAAATGTAAAGACAATGCTTTCTTTTTTCACTATGGTTGCTTGGAGCATCCATAAACTTTGAAACAAGATACAATGTAAGAAAATGTGTACTAATGATCATAAATCAACTAACCATACTTGCATAGAATAGACTGCTGAGAGCAATTTCGTGGCTTCTCACAGAAATACTGTTTACAAAACTCATTACAAGACACAGTTTTGCAAATTTTAATGACCAGCTCTTCCAGATCCAATCTACTATTAGGCATTTCCCACATAGCAGAGTACGTCCCTGGGACGTCCCATTTAGATCCGATTACCGTCAGAATGGTCCTGCTCCCATAGCGTTGTCCTAAGGACGTCCGTGGGATAACTCTGTGGGCAATACAAACAGTTCATCCCGTATGGATGTCCCCTGGATGTCCCCCGGAAAGCCATGCGGGATTACCTACCTGGAATTTCTATAAACTAAATCGACCTTACTACTATTATTATTTAATTAATTATAACTATACGAAGGATATGCCTTCGTAAAGTTTATACGAAGGATTAATTATAACTATACGTCCCATGGATGTAAACGAGACTTAAACAGGACGTCCTGCGGACGTCCCGATATCCTGCCAGGAGATCCGTCAGATATCCCTGGGACGTCATTTTGCTATGTGGGTTAAGTTAAATTAGTTATCGCGCTGTCTTCGGCAGTTATACTTTTGAATTTAATAAAAAAAACACACACACATGAAGTTGAGGCCTTGCTCGTTTAGTAAATGTTTTCTTTTTTTAAGATGTACCTTTTCTGGTTTTAGGTTCAGAAGAAGCGAAGAGTGTTAGCCAAAGTCCAGTGTCGAAATATCAAGGATGAATGTCCGAAGCCGACTTGTGAAGAACCAGTGCTGCCTCCTGGAAGATGTTGTAAGATTTGTCCAGGTGATCCACACAGTAAGTATCGCATTATGAAGTGAGATTTCAGTGAAAATTTTTATTACACACTTTACATCAACTTCAGGCTTCGAATCTGTAACGTTCCCATTCCCGTGCAAGGGGAATGGGGAAGATAGTGAAATTGACCTTAATTACAGCATTCGCTTCCTATAACAGGAAAACTGAATTATTTGTTTCCACTATTGGAACCAAAGCACCTCTTAAATACGAGTAAAACCTGTCTGCTGATATACTCAGAGGTCTGAGAGAGTATTCATTTTCTATGTAGGCCCTATTATTTTACTGTATTAGTTGGACGGTATTTATAGAGTAAGCCTGTCACGGATGCCTTATTGAACCAATTTCCGGGTAAAAAGGAAGGAAAATGTGATAACCAGATCCTGTTGCTGATAAACTCTGGAAATAACTAAGTCAACTAGGTCATCGAGTTCCTGCAGTGGTCCCGAATTTGATTCCCGGTAGAGGCTATCATCATTTCTGTGTTCAGCCAGTATCGCGATGATTAGGAAGTAATGAACTCCGATACAACGGGTTTGAACGAAACCTTCTGGCATGTCAAGGCCCTCTATGGGCCATCAAGCCAATCTGTAGTCAGTACACTGTGCCACTTGATTGGGGAAGAGGAACTACGAAGGGATTCCTCAATCAACCCGTGAGAAAGTTTTGTTTTCTTTTTCATTTTATTTTTGGTAATAGAGTAGTTAATTAATTTGAAAAATGTATGACTATAAATTCGAAGGACTGGGTTCAGATCCTGGCCAGTTCACTGGTGGTCAATTCTTCAGTACTCCCATGTCTGGTGCTTTGAGGTGGCCTCAGCCTCCTCTATCAAATTGAGTACCTAGAGTGTTCTTGATATTCACAGGCACATTGGGAGATAAAGGCAGTCGAGCGTGGGACTGATCATTCCACCGTTGCCTCGAATCGCTACCTCTACATCACTCATGCGTCGTTCACACCGCGTGTGCAACGCATACGGGATGTCAGGAATCTGTAAAGTAATTATTCCATATTTTAGAAATACGTACAAAGTGGAAAGGTGAAAAGAGAGTGGCAACGGTAAATTACTTTATCGAACAGATATCAAAATTGTTTGGTTTCATTAAAAAAAATAATTTAATTTCTTTTAGATTTAAAAATTCTTATGCAAAGATCATGTATAGAATTGAAGGAAGGAGAAGAAGGCGCGTACTACTTTGATTACTGGAAAACTACAGGCGACTAAGCATTTTTTCTTCTTTTTCCTGTAAGTAAATGAAGATTGTATGTTAAGACATGAAGCAAACAACGATTTCCCTTGAGCCTTCTCCCAGCGGCAAGGTGGGGGAGATAATTTCCTTTTCAATGACAAAATCAGTAGTCTAGTGCTTGTTATTTCTTTTAAATTCCTGCTGGCCCTGTACAACTTAAGCTCAGCATCAATAACGAAATCAAGAGAAAATTACTATCATCAACAGCTTGTTCGGAACTGTTAAAGAAATAAAAGAAGAATGTGGCGAGGTCAGAAACCGCTTTGGTACGATTCATTTTTTTTTATTCTATGGCTCCTGAATCTTCCTCCCCTTTCCCCCTCCGCCCTGCTAAATGATTATGAAGAAACCAACCATTAAGGAAATCTATCCTCTGTAGAAAGAAATATCCCGCAATTATGATTTGGCATTGTGTATTTAATGAATTAGAACAAAATTGAGTGTTTATTTGATGTTTATAAATTGATGACGATAAAATGACATGTCAAGTACTTTAAATTATATGGATGTGTCTCAGCGTATCATCATTGAAAATGTATATTAATCGTCTCCTCATTCTTGTCAGTGATTTAACATCTAATTATTTTAGCTTTCGTATAATATATCCAAAGAACTGATATTTAATTATTGCATAATACGTTCACCAAATTCACATTCAATTATTTTGTCGATTATACAATTCGTCCAATATTCGCAATTAATTACTTTAACTCCTTGCATGGTGAATTTACGTTATTTCATTTCTCGTACAATTTGTTCTGAGTGATTGCATTCAACTATCTCATGTTTGGCGTAACATTTCCAGTGAATTGTTCCAAATTCCCACAAGTTCCCACACAAATTCCCCATAAATTCCAAATTTGGATTTGTAATCTGCCCAAACTTTTAATCAAAATAAATAAGAGAAATAAATAGGTAAATATTGCTGAGGTGTGCAATATAAAGAGAGAGAAAATGAAACAGTCCAGGTTGTAGAGGATATTCGGAAGTACGAAGTCAATTTCAGTACTGGGAATTTTCATGATTACAGGATTTTTCAGTTTTCCAGATTATTTTAAATTGGCGTTTTCGTTCTGGAATCCGCTTTTCAAATTCAAGAATGTTCTAGAATCCGGAACATCTCTAAAAGAAAACAAATGTTAAGGGAACATTTTTGTCTTCTATTATCCATGAGTAAACAGGGGGGGTGAGGGACTTAGGAATTTGTGCTGCTTCTTTCAATCGACGAAGTATTTTAACTAATCTTTGAAACTTCGTAAAAGTCACATTCCATTTGTTGTGATTATGTAAATCCCGGAAACACGAAAACTGGGATTACCATTCAAGAACTCTATTTAATCTTGGAAATATCCTAAATTTCGAACTCCCCCTTCACAGGAGATTTTGATAGGAGACTTTGTCACGCAAGAGACAAATTTACCTTGATTGTATCAAAGGAAACGACAAAAAACATAGCATAGGTGAGGATGAAGGTCAAGCAAAGATGTGAGGGTGATGATGAGAGCAAAACGAAGATGCTAGGAGGAGAGAAGTTTGAATGAACACCGATTAAATCTACTGACAATATTAAAGAAAATTAATCGCACGCTGAGACGAGAAGAACAAGCAAAGCAGGACAAGTGGAGGAGACTAATCTCGCTTTGAAGAACTTGCAGCTATAATCAGATCACTGCGATGACTGTGATTTACATCTTTCAGGTAAAATGAATGGGCAAGGAGAAATTCTGGTTGTCATTGTGTTTCGTCCTTTTTACGTTTGATACAGTAGATGTAATTGATTCACCTTCTGTGGTCTTCCTGTTTTTCTAACATCTCTCTCTCTCTCTCTCTCTCTCTCTCTCTCTCTTTCTCTCTCTCTCTGTATGTGTATGTATGTGTCACGCGCAATTCTCGCTCTTTTCGATCCGTTCGTGAAGTGGCGTTTCGGTGAGCGGCTCCAGCCCGGCGCAGCCGGAAGGCTCTTGTATGTATTGGATGGACATCGTCGTGAGAAGACTCTGGAAATTTCTTGGAAAAGAGTTGAGCTGCGTGCCACCACGAACAGTGTAAAAACATCACGCTTGTGAATACATCACACACGCGCCCCCTTGCACGCTTTGCGACTTTACGATCACCCCAGCTGTCATGTCTCATAATACTATACATAAGATTTGGAGTAACTAACAAGGTAAAAAAAAAAGAGGAGAAAAGAAAAGAAACGAGGATATTCGATAATATAATTAGCGTTTAAATTTAGTTTTTTTTTATGGAGGGGGGGAGTATTGTCACTCTTCAAAGATGCTCATGTCGCAGTGTTGTTTATGTTACGCACTTCCCTTATGCTGCGACCTTGTCCTTTCTTCAGTTGTCTGTCTGAACGTGTATTCATGCTATTTTACGTCTGAGGGGGGATAATATCAGAAATTATGAGGATATTCGTCTTGTATAGGTAAGAAAATATACTGTAATATTAAATATGGTAGAGGACAACGAAATCTAGCTTCTGATTCTCAAAAGCATATTGAGAAATTCAGAAAAAAAAAAAAATGTAAACCATCATCAAATTATTTTATAGATGTTATCTATCATTCCTGATTGATTCGGAGGTATTTCTTTTGTTGTTCTTATTCACGATTGATCAGAATTATTTCTTTTGCTCCAAAAAGCGTCAAAGGCTCAGTAGCGCCATTCGTAAAGATGTATTTTACAATCAGATTTTTAAATGTTTTCTGTGGGTGGGTGATAACGCCCCTGTCTCGTAATCAGGAATCAAGGGGCCCAGGCTCGATTTCCGATGGGGACACAAGGGATTCGTAGCCTGTGTTAAACTATAGGTCCCATGCTTAGGACGTCATCTTTATCCGATGGAAGGCAATGGATGGCAAACCACTATAGATTCACCTTGCTCAGTAAGAGCGCCCATATTGTAATTTTCAGGGGGGCAGGGACACCGCCCATATACATACTGCCTGCTTTCTTTAAGCTTTGACTGACATGATCCCTTCATTTTGTGCCATATTAGTATAATTTTCTCTGGCAACCGCCCCCCCTTCTCCCCCCCCTGATGAACGCCCTTATTGCTCAGAGACCTTCATGTCAGAACATACTTTCGAGCAGAACACTCATCATCATGAACAGTATGGGCATACAATACTCGCAATGTAATTATTGTTCATTGTTTCTCGACTGACAAATAGGCCGCCTGTAGTGCGTAAACCCACTTTTAAAAATAATAATTTAAATAACTGGTGACATATAATATGATATGGAAACACTGGAATGGAACACGGAAATTTATCAAGCGTCACTTGGAAAAAGGTTAAGAAAAATGGAAGCAAAGTGATCAGAAGTTGTCACTTAAGTCAATTTCTTATCATTTCACGCCTCCCACGTCACTGTTGAATGGATCATCTTCTTTTCGTGGCTTGTTTTTACATCGGAGGCTGTTTCTGAACTGTCCCACGATGTTCCAACCGTAATAAAATAGTTCCAAGAACCAGATGGTTTTCATCTCATTGGGTGACGTCATGAGAAGGTCGTGATGACTTAGGTCAGCAACCTTTTGGCCGAAAATTTTGGTTCTTTTTTCTTCCTTCTCTCCTCACCTGCTAATGTAAACAAGATCCCCCTCCCTTCTATCATCCCTCATTTCTATTATTATTATTATTATTATTAGTCGTTGAATATTAATATTGTTTGTTGTTTGTAATATAATCTCAGCTGACATTTGCTGAGCTTTCATTTGCTGACATTTTAAAATAATATATATATATTTTTAATAAATCATTGGAATATCAGAGGTATCGTTAAATGAAATTTGGTTTTCGGGTTGCGTGCATTTGAAATATTCCAGAGTAAAGAAAAGTGATCGGATTTATGATTTAGAGTTATTAGTTTTGATTTCGTGAGTGAGTCATGTACGCTTTTGTAGGTGCCAAGAATGGATTTACATAATCCCAGATCTGATCAGAGAACAATGTTAAAAGTAAGAAACTGTAGATGAATAAATACACTTGCGGTATTAAGAAGAAGAAGGAATTAATAATGCTTTCTAAAACCTTTCCTTTTAAAATAGTTTGGAATTGTTAAATAGGTTGCATAAAGAAGGTGTCCAGTTTCACCGCGGGGCAGGTGTGTTGAGAGCAGATTGTGCCAGGATTTTCAGTTTCGGGGGTGTAAAGGCAATATAAGGTGGATGCAAGTAGAGTTTTTGTAGGGTTTCAATAAATTTTTAACAAGTAAATAATAAAGTTGGAGTTGCTCGACAATTTGGAAGGGCGACACCCCGTATTGCGGGATCTGGCAGAATATCTGGTTGAGATATAGGCCTATATTGGACGTAGAGAAACGAGAAGATTGAATATTTGATCCCCGATTACCTTTTTATTAGGTAGGATACGTCCCCTGATGTCAAAACATTGTTTTCATGAAAAGAAAAAAAATCCTCTTCTGGATAAGATTTTTAGAGAGGATTAGCAATGTTTTTACTTCCAGCTCTGAATCTCGATAAAATAAAAAAAAAAAACAGGGAAGTAGATTAATGGAAAGAAAAAGTAGATGAAGCAAGAAGAAAAAAGAGGGATTTCGTGTCAGGCAGAAACTCTTTCCTCCCTCCTTTCTCTCTCTCTCTCTCTCCTCTGCTGCCCCATCTATATCTTGATGAGGCCAAGAGAGAGAGAGAGAGAGAGATGGAAGTTGGTGCTCTGAAAGAACCTTTACGTCACTGCCGGAAGTAGCTAAAAGGCTGTGCTGACCGCAAACGAAAGTCAAACAATGTCACGGTCTCTTCGAGGATGCAGCATCTCTCGGGGTACAAGCACAATTGAGGATCAAGACCATTTTTAAAGAAAGACTCTTAGCAGTTCTCACGTCACGCCCTCTCCCTCCTTCTCTCTCAGGAAAGTGCATGTGGTAAGAATACCAAGTACCATAACATCAACAAGTATGATTGTGAAATTGACTGACATCCTTGCTTTATTGCTATCCCCCACCATAGGTTCTGCATTCGGTAATATTTGCTAATATGAGCTGTTGGATCTTTGTTTCTTAGGGCGTTTCGTTGACATCTTTTACCTGATCGTATAACTTAATACACACACATAAAGAAAACTATTGCTTTTGTAAATTTAAATTTCCTTTTCTTTTATGGAAGGCAATGGAAAACCACCATCGATTCACTTTACCCAAGGACCTGGATTCAGGACCTACCTACGGGTAGAACACCCATCATGAACATTATCATTTATGATCTGAACTGACAACTTTTTGACCTAAGGTCGTCTCATCTGCGGTTTTACGTGCCTCAGCGATAACTTCTGGGGGCAAGGATGGGGAGGGTAGTCTTAATTGATGTATTATCCCGGTATTCGTGTGGTAAAACTAAAGGAAAACCGTGGAAAGCTTCAGTCAGAATGACTGGCAGGGATACTTGAATCTGTGTGCAACCTCGCGAAGTTATAGCCACCGGACCACGGGAACTTCGTTCCTGTGTAATTTTTAAATGTTCTGGGCTTGCTGAATCAATGATTT
>JAGDQP010040665.1:451-17206 GCA_022664845.1 Lepisma saccharinum | reverse complement strand
TGACAAAGAACGCGTCGAAAACTACAGACCAATTAGTTTACTGTCAGTTCTATACAAAATGTTCACCAAAGTTATTTTGAATCGTATTGAACGAGACTTAGAGTTTAACCAGGGAAGGGAAGAAGCTGGTTTTCCTCGTGGATTTAGCACAATGGACCACATGCAAGCATTGAATGAAGTTATGGGAGGACTAATAAGTATGAACTTCCATTATGTTTGGGATTCATAGATTTTGAAAAAGCTTTCTATTCAATCTCCTTGGCAGAATTACTTAAATCACTTGAGTATCAAGGCATCGAAAGTGCATACATTAAGTTATTGCGAAACACAAAAATTTAGACAAAATAAAATTTTATTAGCTTCAGAAGTTAATCGATTATTTCCTGACTCCCACATCTACGTTAATGAACAACGTATGCCCTACAACCGCAAATTGCATTTTGAAACGAAGCAATACGCCAGGAGCAATCGGATTCATTTTGTTTGGGTTAGAGATGGTGTTGCTTAGACAGAATGAGTCCAGCCGTGTCAAGCATGTGAAGTTTATCGAAGACTTACAAAACATCCTTAACTGACAGCAACAAGAAATGATGATTATGTATAAATATAAAGTATCCATTAATGAATCCGGTGACTGAACACATCCAATCGTATCAACAGGTTGCAACATTTATTTGTAATGATTAAGTACTGTTAATAATTTATTTAGTGGTAAAGGGGGTTGTACTATCTTGCAGATTAATATACGTTCTCTTAATAAAAAATTGTCGGAGTTATTGGTTCTACTTCAAAACTTATCTATTGATGTAGATTTAATTATTCTAACTGACATTTGGAAAAATGATTTTACTCATGAGATTCATTTAGCAGGGTATAATTGCTGGTATACGGAAAATACGCTAACGAAAGCCGACGGTGTTATGGTATTTACTACGTAAGAGTTACAGGTTAATGTTTCAGAACTAAAATTTAAAGGTTCTTTAGGAATGCGCTTACGCATCACCAGCTGTACGAAAGAGTGTAACGTGATAGCTGTATATCGCTCACCTAACTCTGAGGAAGCAGAACAAAAATATGATGTCACTATAGACAGTTACTTAAACTGTCATCAATAAAAATTATGGATACGTTTCATTTATAAATAAACATACCAGAGTTACTGAAGTATCAAAATCTTGTATAGATCATACAAGGTGTGTGAGAAAAGTAATGAGACTAGCAACACTGCGAGCGATCTGGTAACGCTGTGTTGTTCTACTTCACTAGACAGGTGTATTCACCCCTTCCAGACGCTCAGTCCGAGTTTCAACTCCGTACAGCCAGCACGTCATTTTTGAGAGCGCCATCAGTCACGTTGTGTTTGTGTTGTGTGTTTCAGAAAATGGAACAGCGGAAGTTAGAACAACGTTATGCCATCAAGTTTTGTGTTAAACTTGGGGAATCCGCGAGTGTGACCTTTAAAAAGTTGAAACAGGACTATTGGGAACATTTCTTATCAAGAGCACAAGTTTTCCGCTGCCTAAAATCATTTTTGGAAGGACGAGCACACGTTGAAGATGAACCTCGCTCAGGGAGACCTTCAACTTCAAAAACTGACGAAAACGTCGAACGTGTGCGGACTCTTGTGAGATCAGATCGTCGTTTAACAGTGAGGATGATGATACCTTGAAAGGCTCAGAAAAAGGGTGATTCGTGTAAGACCGGACATTGCAGACAAATGGATGCTTCATCATAACAACGCCCCATGTCACACGGCCGTCTCCATCACGGAATTTTTGACCTCAAAAGGCATTCCTGTTGTTCCCCAGCCCCCCTATTCACCTGATCTGAGTCCTTGTGGCTTTTTTCTTTTCCCGAAATTGAAAAGTGTCTTAATAGGACGTCATTTTGGGACTCTAGAGTACATTCAAAAGAATGTGACCGACATGTTAAAGGCCCTACTAGTTGAAGCCTTTCAGCGCTGCTACCATGACTGGGAACAACGACTTGCCGGTGTATAGCTACCGAAGGGAGCTACTTTGAAGGGGGCAATATTGTTGTTCGAAAAAAAAAAACTTTTGTAAGTACTACATTAGTCTCGTTATTTTTCTCACACACATCGTATGTTTATAAAACTCAACCGATTATAAAACATTACTTCAGTTATACGAACAAGTATCACTGACCACTATTTAACTATTTTAAATTTTCCCATGGTAGTAGAAGAAAACACTATTAAGCAAAATTGTAAAGCTTTTGTGAATTACGTCACGTTAAGAGAAGAATTAGAGCAAATAAACTGGAATGATGTTATGGAAAGCCAATGTGTAAATACAGCAACAAATAACTTTATTAAGATCATGCAGAATAGTATAAATAAGGTAACACAGGTCAAAGTCTCAAATGTTAGTAGTAAATTTAGGAAACTTAAGCCATGGAACACAAAAGGACTTATCACTTCCATACGTGAAAGAGATCGATTAAGTCGCTTAGTTTTAAGACACAAAAATACCACTGGTTTAAAGGAATATTATAAGAGTTACCGCAATAAATTAACCAGATAAATTAAAGAGGTCAAAACAGAATATTATAGAAAGCAAATATTGGGCTGTAAGAATAATACTCGTAAATTGTGGAACGTTATTGCAGATATTACGGACCACAATAATAAAACCTATACAGAAAGAAAAGAACTTATTACAAATGGAGGATTGTTAACAGTTAACGAAAATCCTCAACTAATTGCCAATACTTTGAACAAACATTTTATTAACGTTGGAGAACAATTAATTGATGATTATGGAATAACTAGTAAAAGTGCAATAACAAACGTATCAGTTAAAAATCCAAACTCACTGTTTTTTTGCACCAATTACTAGACATGAAATTGCATCTTTTGTTAATAATTTAAAGTCTAACACTTCACCTGGTATTGATAAAATCACCGCAGATATATTAAAGTGTGCAAAAGACTTCGTTGTTGAACCATTATGTCATATATTTAGTTTGAGTTTAGAAACGCGTGTATTTCCTTATGCTTTTAAATGTGCAATAATAAAACCTATATATAAGAAAGGTTCAAAAGCTCATCCCAATAACTACAGCCAGTTTCTTTGTTAAGTAACTGCTCTTAGAAAAATGCATTAAAATGACTGGTTGCATTTCTACACGAAATTAAGTATTTTTTTCAAATAATCACTATGGGTTCAGAACAGGAATGAGCACATCAGATGCTGCACTTAAATTAACTGAAATAATATGTAGAAGTTTAGACGTAAGTGAAAAAGTAATTATAATATTCTTAGATTTGGCTAAAGCATTTGATACTATACCCCATAAAATTCTGTTGCAGAAACTTGAAAATTGTGGAGTACGAGGTGTATCACTGAAGTGGCTTCAGAGTTACTTACAAAACAGGCAACAAACTGTCAAAATTGGTGAAACGATGAGTAACTTTATGCATGTAAATTAGGTGTATCTCAGGGAACAGTATTAGGTCCCATTTTATTTCTTATATACATAATTTATGTAATTTGTAAGTAAGAGGGAACTTACAATCGTTTGCTTATGATATTACCTTAACTATTACTGAAAAAAACGTGGCTAGAAAAAATTTGAAACGGCAGAAACTGAACTAAAAAAATAACTTTTTGGTTAAATGCTCACTTACTTATTTTGAATATTCGTAAAACCAAATATATAACTTTCTCGCATATACTTGCTGGACAGCCTATGAATAAAGAACTAATACTTCATAATTGTGATATAAAAGCAAACTGTCTTTGTATACCTCTCATTAGAGAAGAAAATGTTAATTGTTTAGGAATTTTAATTGACAATTATCTCAAATGGAATTTACATATATTGCGCATGAGGAATACATTAAGAAAAACATCTTATAGATTTGTTCTTCTTAGAGAAATTCTTGATAACAAATCATTACGTATGGTGTACTTTGCTTTTACACAGAGCTTATTAGAATACTGTATACTAAGTTGGCGTGCAACATACACCTCTCACATAAAACCTCTTGTAACCCAACAGAACAACATTTTGAGACTATGTTTGAATAGAAAATCTGATTGTGATGTTAAAAATTTGTATAACGATTTTGATGTATTACCAATCGATAGATTATATTTAAAAAATGTATTGATGTATATTAGAACAAAAAAACAAAACTGAACAAGTTATGTCATGAGTATGAAACCAAAAGTGTCACAAATGAGAATATAGAAACAATCAGAACTAACAAAACATCAACACACCAACAAACTTACTACCTTGCACAAAAAATTACAATACAACACCTATATACATTATAAAAGAGAAACAAACAAGCATATTAAAAAAAACTGGTTTTGAGTTGGTTAGAAAGTCTAAACTGGCTTGATATTGCCCAGTACAGAATCCAGTGGTGAACGTTTTTTATTGCGGCGATGAATTTGCGAGTTCCATAAGCCATAGAGTTAGTTAATTCTTTGCGTAAGTATATATTTTTATTTATTTCAATACATTTTTATATTCGTGTTTTTACTCTATGCATTATAACACCTATTTTAATGTATATTCTTTTAAAGGCATATTTACAAATGTGATAGAATATTTGAATAATGGTTTTCATGGTCATTATATAAAGGTTACACATTTAAAATTTTAAGACGTATTGCAATAATTTCTTCAGTTCTGCACTGGAGAAAACAAATCAGTCTATCGACTACGAGGATTGAGTATTTTTGTTCAGTTCAATTCAGGAAAGCTCTGTCAGTACCTGCATCTTGAAAAACAATTCATGATGACCTTCCCAAACATTTCCAGGATTTTCTTGACACCAGAGAGTGCTCTCTACAAACATTTTTCTTACACACATCACATATTATTTTTTGCAATTCTGTTCTTCTTGGATGGGCAAAGGTGGCATCGTCTTCTTTTATCGGAGGTTCCACGCCAAATTCTGCTTGCTGTGAAGTTGACAAGACGCAATTGTGAATACCTGCAAGGACGGGTTTCTGAAGCCCAAATTTAGAGCGTTTCCTGATTTGTGGTTGTACTAATTCTTCAACTAGATCAACCAAGAATTGATGTCGTATGTTATTTTGCTTATGAATTGCAGATGAATATGTAGGCTCCCACCTCGGACACATCAATGCAGTTCATAAGCATCACCATGGGCCTTCTGTTTAGGCCCCATTCTGAAAGGTAAAACTTATCTGGGTTCACATGTACTATCTACCATAAATCTCTCAAGGCTCCCAATTTATCTCTTTCCCTTCTTACACTTCTTGTGGTTGAATCATCAGACTTAAAGTATGTCATGATAACAACGAATCTTTTCTGCCCCATTACTGTTCGAAATATGGCTGGTCCATATAAGCGACTCCATCCATAATACTCTTGTACTCGAGTGATTAATTTTTAATGTCCTTCCGCGATAAGCAGCTCAATGAGAGCCTTTATTTCAGAACAGTTACACGGGCTCCTACGAACTGGGGGACCTTTTCAAGCACAGCCTTTCTCAGCCATAGCATTCGTGTATTTCACTAGTATATATATGACATCGTCCGAAATGTACAATTTAAAAGCATCATCCGGAGTTCAACAACTTTCTAAGGAGGCAGTTTCACTACACTCATTTTTTTATATTATTATATTATGGAATGGGACTTTTCCTTACAATTCAGGTTCTTTATTCCACATAGTACCTTCTTTTCCGTAGGTAACATTATTCGCCTTAGATAGATGAGGACTTTCGTCGCTATTATCAATTTCCGTACTGTCGAGTCCTACTTCGTCGGGTTCTTCATTTACTAGGCTAACATGATCCACTTCACTATCCGTTTCGTTATAGTCACTATCACCATCAGAATGGACATTTTCGGCAGTATTTTTTATTGCAAAAAAAAAATTCTCTCAAAGAATCCTATGGAAAATATTTTCTTTTCTTTCTGTGACGTATTTATCAAAAGTAATAAAACCTTGCATCGAAACAGTCTCAGGCTTGCGCTTAATCGGGAGCCGCCATGTTATGACGTAATCAATCTGCCGACTGCTTGTCATTAACATACAGATGGTATTTGATTTGTTAGTATTGTTAACAAGAGATAGCAAAAATGGATCGAAAGAAATAGTATAAGTGGTGAATAACGTTTCTGTAAGCCTTAACACGTCATTTAGTTCCTTTTATTTACTTAAAATTAATTTTTACTTTTAATACTTTAAGATATTAATATATTTTGGTAGATTCAACACTAATTTATAGCAGCTCTTTTTACATGATTAAATCATAAGATATCTTCTAACAATGCTTTTTAGAATTATTGTATTTAAAAAGAATTTATTTTTTTTTCTGTAAAAAAATGTGAGCTTTTACATCCGACAATCGTACACTTTTTTTAAAAAATGAAGGCTAGTGAATCGTTTTTCAATGAATTAATAGTGCTCGTTACTGTCATGTGTTAAAATTTAACGTTCTACCTGTAGCACGTGAATATATTGAATAGTTTTAATATATAATTGTAAAAAATAATAATAAAATGTAAGAAACAAAAATGTAAATTGAAACTATTACATTGAAGTTACTCATGCGTTTCGTCAAGTAAAATAAAACACGGTCTTTGATAGGATCCGAACAGCCGTAGGTGAAAGTTAAGTATAAAAAGTTAAAAGTAGCGTGCGCTAACCAACTGCGCCAAATTGTCAGGACATCAAAATTGACACGAACTAGCGATAAGAAGAGCATTGCAAGTTACGACTGACCCCTGTCATTGTTTCCAGCAACTTTTGTTATTAGAAATATGTTTTGGTGTTTTAACTTATTGTGTTCTGCAGATTTGTACATTAATTATTTCGTTAAGTGATGATTTGAATGTTCTTTCTCTTTCTTGTTTTTTCGTCTTCAAACTTCTGAATAAGAAAGGTAACATAAGGAGAAGCATATAGTTACGGAAATAGTATAAATTGATCACGTCAAACCAATCGGAAGATGATTTTTTTGTATGACGTAGGAGACGTATGCTCTCTATCCTCAGTATATTAGCAAACTAGAATAATTCATTTGCAGAAATATGTTATTACAAGAAAACAATAAGCTAATTGTGTACAACAAATAATTACTGGATATGAAAGGTAAACTAGATTCAGTGTACACATAAAGCAACTCAGCAGCAAAAAAAAATGTATGAAATAAAGGTTGTAGAGCCATACTTCGTACACAATAGACATGTGCGACATCTGTTGGAAACATTGTAAATTACTATCCGAGGACTTATTTCATCTTTATTGCATAACCTAATGTCAAACACATCACAAATATGTCTCATAAAAGAAAGAACACATAATATCAGAATCGTTCTTTTTGCCTCCGAGACACACCTTTCGTGAATTGAGGACAAAAAGGTTCAAATCAAATTTTACATCACATAAACCGTGCGAAAATACTTGAAGGTCTTATATGATGTGTAAAATCAGTATATCGAGGACTACAAGAAGTCTCATTTCACTTGACAAAACTGTTTTCAGTGTGCAAGAGAAAATATACCTGAATCTGCCTCCCAGGCGCACCTTGCGTAGTTTAGGGTTAAGTAAAACAAAAGTTATGTACAATCAACATGCTGCAAAAAAAGCAAGTAAAAATTAACAGAGATACAATAGTCATAGTTGATGTGTATGTTTACCTAGGTCAGCTGAAAACATCGATGGCAAGTTGACTGATGAAATCACCGCCCGCTCGATCTATAGCTGCCTGCCCATTCGCTTCAAAAAGCATTGTTCCTCCCGTGAACATCTGCTTCCTAATTCCAACGCTAGAGGCAGCACGATACATCTGTTTTAGTCAGTAACTCTTGAGTATTGGTATAGGGAAAACTGAATATTTCGAAGAGTTTTAAGAAAAGAATGGTGCACAATTGTTGCGTACCATTCTGTAAGGGAATAAAAGGCAAGTCGGAATACAATGGAGTATCATTTCACGAAATTCCAGCAGACAATGAACGACGTAAAAAGTGGTTACGGGTTATATCCAGAGAAGGTGGATTCCGTCCGATCATTCTGTTGTTTGCAGTCTTCACTTTCTCAGTGAAGATTTTAAAGAAAACTGCAAAACCAAGAGACTGAAGACGGATTCTGTACCAAGCGTGTTTCCTGAATATCCAAGCTACAAGCAACTCGCAAAGAAGAGAAAAAGGAGAGATTTAAGTTCATCAGTCGTCAACACTGCTGCCTCAAGTTTTTATGATAACGGAAAGTACACCAGTTAGTACTTCAATATATACCAGTACCAGGGCTCGAAATTGACCAGAGCGGGACGGAACGACGTTCCTGTTCATCAATATTTCAAACTTTCCTGTTTTGTCTTAGTATGGTGATCATAGGTAAAAAAGAAAGACATCATGTTAACAGGGGCAGATATATGTTTTCGTGATGGAGGACTTCCTCTGAGGTAAGTTGTTGAAATAATGTTATAAAAAATATTTTCCCTTGAAGAGGGCGCACGTCACTGCACTCTGGATGCATTATTGACGAAGTTAAAGCGTTCCGTTTCGTGAAAAATTCTATTTCGAGTCCTAGCCTCTATTTAGAGCAGGGTTTGTCGACGTGGGGGTCGCGACCCAGGTGGATCACGGACTGTGTTGAAGGGGGTCGCAAGGGAGGTAAAAAATAAGTTTAATGATTTTGCAGGTTTAATCTAATAAGTTTCGAAGAAAGTTTTTTTTTAATTTTATTTTGCTTGCTATTTTCATAATTGCTAAAGATAAGAGCAATGCAATTCGTTGAGCAGTTTTTGGATAATATAAGTATGATATTTATCATCAAATACAGAAAATCAACTGTCATGTTTTGAAATGAAAAGCAAATATTAGACAAAATAAATTAATTGTGGGTCACAGGGTGAAAAAGGTTGAGAAACGCTGATTTAGATAGCAGCCTTCTACTTCGTGACAAACATTTGATATGTATTTAGGATATTCAACCGTGAACCTCGAGGCTCTGAAATTGATAATCTCTGAGAGATTAAAACATCATTTAATATAGGAAAAACTAAAAATAATCCTTGCTTCTTATTCCTGTTCTTGATTTTTTTTTACTATTTTACTCACACTTTCCATATCTTAAAAAATGGCAGATTGAATTACAAAAGTAATTTAAAAAAAGAATAGATTACAATGGAAACAATTCTGCGTAAACAAAAATAATCCTCTCTAAGATGTTCGAATGATTCAAATCTAACGTTATTTAGTGAAGAACTATATTAGACCCCTAAAACTACATGTTAGAAGGTGTACGGTTCAGAGGTAGAAACGTATGTTTTTAAAACTATTTTTGTAGTACTGTGCAGTACTAGTCGTACATTGTTATTTAATTCTGTCTCTATGGCGTTATTTGTTATGATTACATATTGTAGTCTCCCATACTACGGCACATTAATGAGTATCGTTGTCAGGTACTATCTAATAGTGAAAGCAACGTTAGAACTATAGTTTCTTCTAGAGAAATCTTTCGCGGACGGTAGGGGTTCACGGAGGGTGAGTAATTTTCGTGTTCTTGGGGTAAGACTCCTCTTATTACACTTTGAAAATATTTCGAGGTCAGATTTATCTAACTTCTTTTTGTCATGAACTTGAAGTTATTATTAAAGCTTTATTGACTAAGATATACTACAGCAAATTTTATTTATCAGCATTTCTCATCGCTCGCATAATCGAAAAATATGAAAATAACGAAGAATTACTTCTGCTCACACTTAAGTTTTGTATAAAAGCCACTATATTTGTCTTTTACTTTAGAACAATCATTCTGTGTCCTTACGGAAATCAAAATTCCATATTGCAACGGCATCACTTCATGCTTTTGAGTAGCAGAACAGCCCTTGAATATGCCTGCCATCTAGCGGCCAATTCGTGGCGACAGGCTACACACGATTTTTCGCTGATTGGACAGGCAGCTAAGATTGAGCAGGCGGTGGATGAAATTAACAGAGGATGTAAAATGACGTGGAGTTCGCTTGGAAGACTACACTTTATTTTCAAAAGCATACTACCAGTGTGTCTGAAGCGTAAAGTTTATAATCAATGTCTGTTACTTGTGATGATGTACGGCTGTGAAACTTGGACATTGAATGCGCAAGCGACTAAAAGATTGAGAGCCACACAAAGAGCAATGGAGAGATGCATGTTACGAATAACTAGGAAGGGCAAGAAGACAAATTTAATGGATTCGCGCACAAACAAAAGCAGAGGATGTAATCAAGACTGCGAAGAAGATGAAGTGGAGATGGGCTGGTCACATAGCTAGACGAACAAGTGGAAGTAGGACAGCAAATGGATTCCTAGAGAAAAGAAACGACCATGGCGACATCCAAATGTAAGATAGGTAGATGAATCAAGCATTTTTCTGGAGCTACAGGGGTACAGGGTGTCCACAAAGTCTGTCCCCACCCCTTTCTCTCCTGAACAAATGAAAATATGATAAAGTGCCGAAACACGTATTCCATTATTTTGAGAGATGAGCGTTTTAAGTGAAAATAATTCTACCTCTCATCCCTCGGGGGGGGGGGGGATGGGGGGAAAAAGCAAAAAAAAATCAAATTGCAAAGGGCGGGCGAGTAATATATCGTTTGAAAGGTCTTGATGACCGGAAAATTGTAGTTCAACTTCGGGATCGATATGTTGCGCCTATTCAAAACAGCGGGCAGTCAAACTTGGAAAATGACCATTTTATTACAATCTTTTGCTTAGGCTGAGAGAAGTAAACAAAATGGGAAAATGCTCATTTAGCAAAACTGTTTCATGTACTATTCATTTCTTAAGCAGTAACATATACAAGGTTCCAGCGTTCCTACGAGAAAACTTCTGTTTTATCCCCTCCAAAAAGTCTATCCCCACGCTTTTCTCCGGAGCCAATGGAAATATGAGAAAATACCGAAACGCGTATTTCATTATTTTGATAGACGAACATTTTAAGCGAAAATAATTCTACCTCTGACCCCCCGGAAAGGAGGGGGAGAGGTCAATTAAAAAATTTCAAATTGGAATGGGGTCGAGTAATAATATATCGTTTGAAATGTTTTGATGAGAGAATGTAGCTGGAGAAAATTCGGAATCGATATGTTACTCCTATTCAAAATAGCGGGCAGTCAAACATTGAAAGTGACAATTTTATTTTGTTACGATTTTTTTTTTGTTCAGGATTTAAGAGTCGAAATAGAACAGTAGAAGAAATTAAATATTCCTTTCGCAATGCTATTCGGTACCACTAATAATTCTACAGTATGAAATGTCAACAAGTATCTCGTCTTAATCAACTATCAAGATCTAACTTGGAACGTACAAAGCAAATACGTAACATAGAAAAGATAAGATTTTAAGCATATTTAAAGCTTGGCAGACACTAATATATGATAGTCGTCTTCAAATCATGTTTCTACTTTTTAACTACCAATACTCCAAACATATTTTTATTTCAATATCGCATTCCTAATAATGCTTACATTTTTTAAAGCGGAAAGCTGTACCATTTTTAAATGTCTGGGCTATGCGATGTTTCTATAGGCTAGTAAACAGTTATAATTTTATGTGACTCAAAATCAATGGTTTAAGTTCATAAGTTCTATATTCAAATCTCTTCCTTAATAGCAGGCTTACCCAACCTTGCCGCTCCTGATGAGGGTTTGCCGTAAGCTTGAATTGCAAGTCTGTTGATGTAATGCAAAGATAATGTGTGCTTAGTAGTTTCTAATTTATCTGCTTGCAGGAAGCTAACAACATCACAGATAGTATACCAGCTTGTAACAACATTGCCAGTCACTTGCTTTGAGCTTGTCAAACTTGATATTTTGTTGAACTTGAATGAAAACACAAAACAATTTTGTTGGAACCACGTCAGTGGCCTATTGTTGCTGGTTGTTGTAACTGGCCTAATTCACCCTTTTTGGACAACCAACTATACAAGGAAGCTTGTTACACTGAAAATCTGATTTTTTTTTGTTTCACTGCGCTGTCGTCTCAAGGCCAGGAAGTCCCATCACGTGACAGGACTCTTTCGTCGCAAGCTAAACTCCGCCTGCTCCCGCTTATTTACTACGGTCATCTCCCGCGCTCTGTTGAGTTAAATAGCGCTTGGAAAGTTTGTGCACTGAAAAAATAGCAGAATCTACATAAAGCTTCTACACGCTCCGTGTATAAAATTATAAGTAATGAAAAGACTGTCTATGACACTATATTCCTTATCTGAGTGTTTTTTATTTTATTCATGGCCTTTAAGCATCTAAGGCGCAGGCCGGAATAAGGGTGGGGAAAGAATTCGGGAAGATTTCGACCAGGTCCTACGTTGAAGGTGTCATCCCGGCAATTTGCTTGGTGTCGCTGGGAAAACCCCCTTGAAAACCTTAGTCAGGATGGTCTGTCGCTGAGATCGAACAAACGATCTCCCGAATGCTACGCCAATACTCTACAATGGCCTACGGTGGCTTGGTGCCATGTCTTTGATTGAGTGCATAATCCGCTTTCTTTCTCAACAGATTTCCCCGCTGTGTAGTGGTTAAGGCGACGAACTGTAGATCAAAAGTTTCTAGGTATAAACCCAACCGCAGAAAAAAGAAAAAAAAAAAAAAAAAAAATCAAGTGTGCCTTACGACGAGAGAATAAGACGCATAATGGAATAAAGAGAGGATGTAACGCAGATCATGTATTTCTAAATCTATTTAAAACATACGCAATTCCGTTTATTTAAAAATGAAAATTTCTCTTAGTGTTGGTATCACAATCATGGTCATTACAAATACGACATAATCTAACTAAAAGCATGGCACAGCCTTAAGGAGTGAAGAGTCATATTCCACGGACATCAAGCAGTAAAGTTTCAAAAGTCCATACATTGACCCACACAAAATGAAGAGATCACAGGAGCTAATAGATTATGATTATGACAGGCGAATTGAATTTTATGAAATTATTTACCAGAATATTGCTGAAAATGTAAAGTTTTTGGAAAACATTTATTTCAGTGATGAAAGCTCATTTTACCTGAATGGATGCGTCAACAAACATAAGTAGGACTCTGAGGATATCCCTCGTGGTCTTTATGAAGGACATACTCAAAAGACCTAATCAAATTAACGTGTTAGCAGGAAATCACATAATTGGTCTTTTGTTTATTCATGTTAATTTAACCCGTGACCTGTGCATGAGTAGCAAATACATTAGATGTAAACGGAGGTGCCGAAGATGACGCGGAGACTAGATTTTCAGCACTATGAATGTACCTCCCATTGTTACCGAGATGTACGTGAGTGACGTAACGAACATTACTCAAATAGGCTGCTAAGTTGTCGTGGCCCCATCGAAGGACTGGCGCGGTCACCCGATTTATCTCCAAGTTGCTTTTTTTTCCGTTAGGACTATTTAAAATCGATTGCTTATAAAACCGTGTCTTCACTGTTCGCCTTTTCCCGTTTTGCCATATGATTCTTATCCCAGGAAACGTCAATCAAAAATTGGTACTTAATAATTTATTATCGTAAAGCAAAACGGGAATTCCCGTTTCGCCTTACAATAATTTTCATATATTGGTAGCCCTGTAATGAATTGGAATTCAGGATCTGTTTTTATACGTATAATTTACCCAGCCAGCCATCAAACAGTCTAAGCTGAATATTCATTAGTGTGAAAAAAATGTCAAGCAAAAAGTGTACGACTATACTTAGGTAGGAAAAAAAAAGAATAAACCCTTCCACAACAAGGAACTTACAATAGCGATATATACAGGGGTAACCGGGGAGAGTAATGGACGTCCAAACTATATCCTGCCATATACTTACTGTCAGGGACGTGAGCAGGAATTTATTCCGGGGGGAATGTGTCCAAATTCAATATGAGGACAAATTGTATTAAAATTTGTAATATCGCCCCTACAATTAGACAAAATTTGCAGAAAAGTCGGGATTTCGGTGTCTACAGCAAATGCAGAATGTTTGTAATATAAAATGAAGCGTTTTTTAAATTGAACAATGCTAATACGTTAAAATAATTTAAAAGAATTAAATTCACGTACTGCGAAGACCAAAGCCTCAGTAAGGTAGCATACCCAACACATACTAATAAATGTATATGAATAATTATCGAAAATACTTATTATTCTTATACATTTTAACCATATTTTATACATTATAATCAAAGCAACCCTTCTTTGATTTTTTAAAAATAGTGTGCATGAATTTTTTAAAAAAAATCTAGCACTAGAAGATGTTGAAAGCATCTGTCTAGCATTAGCGACTAAGGTTAAATTTTCAAGCAAAATATTTTTCCTAGAAATATATACTTTCTTCTTTATCAGCAATCGTACACTTTTCATGGCAAGTACATAAGTAGTAATAGCGTCACTTGAAACCACTTTTAGAAAATTGCACGACTTTCCTCCTATACCTGGCTGATATCAAGGAGTCGACTTTCCAGGGATGTACGATACGCTGTGTCACCGTTTTTGTTTATAATGTATAAAAGGCTACGACCCCTTTTCTCATTCCCTATGAAAGGCTATGACCCCTTTTTCACATCCCCTATTTATAAAAAGCTACGGCACCTTTTTTCAACCCCTAGCAGATATATCATAAAAGACTACGAAGCTCTTTTTCATTCCCTACACAGCACCATAGCAGAGATGGACTGCGAACCCCTATTTTACATAGCAGAAGCTACGGCACCCCTTTTTTCATCCTCTATTTTATCATAGCAGAGATTATCCCCACACACTGCACAAGGCTATGAAGCTACAGAGGCTACAATTCATTTCCTATTTAACAATGCTGATGTTCATCATACTCCTGATCCTTGAAAGCCAAATCTGTGCGCGGTCATGCTTTGCGAACGACCAAATAGTTCTCCCCAAATAAATACCTTCTTGACAGCACTTTGTGCAACCGTTCAGTGGGTTATGTGAGACCGTACATTTAAGAAAGGACCTTGTAGGTGCATCTGCCACTCTACAGCTAACACTAAAAATAAAACTGATTGAAGTATTTTTTTAAATTGAACTGCTAATACGTTAAAATAATTTAAAAAAATAAATTCACGTACTGCGAAGACCAAAACCTGAGTAAGGTAGCATACCCAACACATAATAATAAATATATAAGAACAATAAGTATTTCCAATAATTATCGAAAATATTATTCTTATACATTTTAACCATATTTTATACATTATAATCAAAGCAACCCTTCTTGGATATTTAAAAATAGTGTGCATGGAAAAATTTTAAACAATCTATCACTAGAAGATGTTGAAAGCATCTGTCTAGTATTAGCGACTAAGGTTAAATTTTCAAGCAAAATATTTTTCCTAGAAATATATACTTTCTTCTTTATCATGTTGGCATTGCCGGGTAGGCAAGTCCGCTCTTGTCAGTGGGTTAAATTATTGCAAAGGCATAAGAATTAATGTTTATATTCATGTAATTAGATTATTTGCATGCATTTGCAATGGTAGAGCAGGGAGGGAAAGTATTTTTGAATTTTTGTGTAACTTCGTTATCTGTAAGATGATTGGTTGTTAGGAGCCAATCAGGGAACAGGTTTCCGATTAGATGTCTCATTTAAAGATCTGTATGTTGCTCAAGTAGTTTCATACTGAGTCTGATGAGTAGAAGTTCCTGATCACTACTGAGTTCGTCACTCGAAAGTGTGTAAGTACAAACGAAGGGGAAGGTTACTTTGTTACAAAGAATATATTTATCGGTTAAACTATCGTCGTGAGTCAGAAACATACTGGAAGTGTAGTGAAGGGTGTAAGGCCACTGTTGTTCTATTTGTGATGAACTTGAATCTTCATCTGTTGAACACACGCATCATCCGAGAAAAGAGAAGAATTGAAAGTTATCTCATAGTAAGCGAAATAAAGAAGAGGGTAACAGAAGATCCATTCGTTCCTGTTCCAAAAATATTTAGGTAGGTGGTACTTGAGCTCTGCCTTGCAAGCTTGGCTCAAATGTATTTTGGGTCTGTTATGCTGTTAGAGAGTTAATATACACTGTTTCACGTTCTTAAAAGCAGCTTCGGTTTGTTTCAAATACCTTATAGTATGACAATGTGCCGGAAATCATCAAATTCAATTTACAATGATCTTCATTACATAAGCTCATTATGTTTGTAATTCAATTATGTATTGGTAATTACTTAATTGAGAATTCTTCAAGCGACTTATTTACTTCAGTTCTTCATAGGAAGGAGTTGTCGAAGCATGAACTGAAAGCAGAGCTAGCATCTACATTGCCCAGTTTTGACAATGTACGGCATTCTCTTTATAACGTGCGTTCTAGAACGATTCCACCGCTACCTCAAAGTGGTGCAGAGCTAGTGTTAGAAGACAACTGGAAAAGAACGTTTAAAGATGAGCAATTTATATTGGCGGATGATACATGTGAAGGAGAGAGAATGATCGTAAATATATAGTAGTGGTGTTTAAGATTCTCGGAGCCCACCCCACCGAAATGCAAGCATCTGGTGCAAAAATAACATATGCAGGCTATTAATTTGACAAAACTGTCATCTCCTTCCGCATAGAACTTCACCTTTGGGCCTCGAGTTTAACCCGTTGACCAACCAGAGGATGGAGAACCGTGAGAATCTTCTGGCCATGAGAAACAGGAAATCTGTTCGCGTCGATTGCAAAGGGTGGAGACAGCGATGTGTCTGCCCACAGACATTAATTGTTTTACATAACAGATCAAGGCATCTGTGGGGGCATGCGTCAAATATCGTTTTAATTTTCGCAGTGTTAGAGAAGA
>JAGDQP010040664.1:0-17206 GCA_022664845.1 Lepisma saccharinum | reverse complement strand
GTTTTTACATTTTTTTCCTCAGTCATAACAGATTAATGTCCTAATGGCTCTTTCAACTTACACCTGTCCGACTTCTTCCCACTTATTTTCCCCTACTCTACCTCGACCTGAGCCATAGATTCCTTATGGTCATAAATTCTAACTTGCCATGAATAGTGTCTAATATTAAAACAAATTATTTAATTAATGAGCACTGTCCATCGCTGAAACAGTGGGACCCAAAAATTCTCTGACAAGGTTATTGTAATTAACGAGGAGTAAATAATCTTTCCAAAGTTGAAATAAAACAACTAACAAAATTATGATTTCGCCCTCGGAGTTGTGGAAACTTTAGAGCGCCCATTTTCTGAACGCGTGTTCATGAGTTCATTTTCCCCTGAGAGCTGATGAATGGAGTGGTTCAGAGCTCACTTTGCCAAAACTGAAAGTCTCATCCTTTAAAGCTCATCAGCTCGCTTAGGACGTTAATAACAACTCAATTGATCAATGATTTTGATGTCAACTCAGTAATGAATAGTGAGTGTCCATAACTGAACAAAAACTCACTTTGCCGTACCAGTACTGGACACCACCTGCATTGCATAACAGATCCAAGTTATAACTAGTTTGGGAATTTAAATTCTAGAAATCGAGACATTTCATAATGGATAATAGTACAGCATAACAAAAGTAATCATTATTGTAATTTAATGAATGAAAAATGAAAGTTCTTACCTTAATCACTTGCTTAACAGAATACATGGAAGAGTAGGTGCAACCATGGACCTAACTTGAACATCATGTCAGAAATACCAGATGAAACCAATGACGAGCGAATAATATTCAGTGGCACCAGAACATACTATATTAAATTTTCACGTGCAGGTGAAATGAATACTGTTCTTAGAAAAATCGTATTTTACAACTCTTCCTTTCAAATGTCCATTATATGTACACTGTCCATTATTGGGGCGTTTACCTTATATTTTGATTGATAATGACGGAAAAATGAAAAGTGAGCTTTGACAGCAAATCTTCTTCATTGCGGGTAATGACGATCACTACGTTCATAATGTAATCTATATATTAAAAAGTTTGCTAAAAAGGATTTATACAGTCCGTCCGGCCGTTCTACTGCACCGATTTTATTTTAATTTATTTTATTTTTGGTATTTCCAGATTATCACGTAGATGAGCCATCAAGAAACCGCATTCCCCTCCATCAAGTCTGAACTGAAGGAAAAGTGTTTGAGTGTTCTCCCCTGTGTATTCCTTATGGGGAAATTTTATCACAAACTTTGTCCAGTCCCTCCGTCCGTTCTACTGGACCGATTATAATCATTCTATTTTTTATATATCCAGCTTTACACGTAGAAAATCTATCAAGAAGCCGCATTCCTCTCCGTCAAGTCTGAACTAAAGGAGAAATGTTTGTGTTGTCCCCTACACATAGGAGAGTCTCGTTACGATAAAGGGGGCGCAACCTTCCTAAACTTACCAAGTTAAGGGAGCATCCCGCTACGTGGAAGCGAGTAATGTTGAATGGTCCAATGACTGTTCCCAACATATTATTTTCACCCCACACCAACGGGCTAATTTTAATTGAACAAAACTAAGGATACTAACAAAATGTTAATGCAAATTGTTTTACTGAGGTTCTAACTTACCTAAAAGATAGATATGTAGAAGCAATCCATAATATTTGCATGAATAATGCATATTTACCAACGAAAAGTCTTTCAGTTCATTTTGATTTTAAATATTCAGTAGACGATAAATTATGGGAAATTTTAGTTTTCAAATTCAAACATTTGATTTGCATCTATCACAAATGTAATCTTTCGGGGTGACCCAACCAGTGCATGCTTTGTGTGCCCAAAATAAAACAAATGTACAGCGATATCATAGCTCACCAGCGCTTCCAAAATCATCATAAATGATGCACAGCTCTCCGTTTTATCCGCACTCATTATCGAAATTATCATCACAAAGTTGGCTTTCTTCCCTGACTGAATCGTTTGATGTAGTACTTTTAAAATCCCTTTCTAGGTTTCCCGAGAATTTCTTTCGAACAGGGCCGTCTTTCAATTTGCTTTGTATTTGGTATTTTGTGCATACTTTTGTTTCGTTTATTCCTGCCTTGTGCCAGGTTTGTTAAACTTCTTTTCTGTTTTCTTTCATTGGTGCAGAAGTTAATGCTGCGTTTTCTAATAAGCCCGGTGCTTGTTGATGGAAGGTTGCTAATTTATTTTATTATCATTGAAATTACGCGTTCTTCAAAAGACTTAGATGTTGAACATTCTGCAATAACATAACTTCCACTTGTAGGTCTATCTTCTGGTGTTTGATGAGAGGATGATTGTGACCTGTTTCACATAGAAAATCTTCGGTGAATATATTTGGATTCAGCTGGTTGTAGTATGAAATCCAGAAATGGCCTTTGCAATTGTGGCTACTGTCAAATATGCTCTATTGAAAAGCTCTGCTACGTTGTACGGATCTAACTTTTTCAAGTTTATATTTTTCGTAAAGAAATCGCATTTCCTACGAGACGCCGCCTTTAGTGCAGTACAAATGTTACATTAAACTGTTGGAGACCATGGGACGAGTAAGGTGGCACAGAAACAATGACAATCCCATGATCTTTACAAAGCTCGTAAACCTCCAATGTGCAGTAACATGCGTGATTGTCGAAGATTAACAATATAGGATATGCATTGGTGAAGTTCGCAAAATGTTTAAGCCACAACACAAACAGTTCCTTTGTTATCCATACTGACTTATTGCGATGATAAATAGAACCAGGAGGACCATTGTTTTTCTCAAGCAATGGCGTCATACGTTGTCAAGGAAATATAAACATGGGCGACAAGTACTGACCTCCAGCGCTCATAGCACAAACAATTGTTATCCTTTCTCCCGTTTCCCAGCTTCTGAGAGATCCAATCCCTTTTGTCGCTTTACAGCAACAACTAGCCCTGGAACATGAACTGTCGTTATGCCAGTCTCATCTACATTCCAAATATTTGTTTGTTGAAATGATATTTTTGCATTACATTCTCTAAGTTGGTGATGAACTGACTGATATCGTTGTTATAAAATCCATAGCTCTGCTTACACTTACAGTCTCAGGTTTTCGGACGCTGATGTTATGATGACTAAGAAAGCCCTTAAGCCAATCATTTCCTGCTGTTCTACTGTCTTTACTGAAAAGAGTTTTAATATTATTACGCTCAGCAAAATCAAAGGCAATACGTCTCAGTGCATAGGCGTTACACCCCTTTCACACGAAGCAACCATGGTCGCGATACCATGATGTCGCCACCACGTCGTATCATAGTTTTAAATGGAACCTTTTACACGTGGTGGCGGTCGCTCATTTCGGGCGGTCGCTCATCCCGCGACTTCCCAAGCAACCAAGTTGGCAGCGCCACCTCGTAGTTCCATTACCTCAAATGAAGGCTTTCACACGAGAACGATTTTCCGAGCCACCAGAGGCATATTTATTTGACAATTTTGCATTTCAAACATGAATATCGAAGTAGAAAACGCACACTTCGACACAGAAAACTTCAAAACCGAAGTTGAATCAAGGATTGCAATATGGAAAATTACTAACTAACTAACTAACTCTATGGCCTATGGAACTCCCAAGTTCATCGCCGCCGTAACAAACATTTGCCATTGGATTCTATTGTGGGCAACATCAAGCCAGTTTTCATCACAAATTACTGCTGAAGAATATTCAAACAGAGAATTGAAGGAGAGATAAGATACTGGGAGAAGCTTGTAAACATTTTTATAAACAATGATGATGCAGAGAAAAATGAACTTGGTAAGTTTTTCATTTGTAGATATAGTAAAGATTAAATTGATATAATTTATTTATGGACTTTAGGCATCTCAGGCTCGAATCGTGATAGGGTAGGGCAGAGGATGTTGTGAGGTAGTCATCCAGGGCCTAGCTTTTGGATACAATCCCGGCATTTGCCTGGTGCTACTGAGGAAAAATCCTAAAAAAAAAACTTTGTTGAAGTTGAATTTATTTATAGCCTTCAGGCATCTAAGGTTCATGACGGGATAATGGAGGGGAAAAGAGCGGGAGGTATCAGCCAGAGCCTAAGTTCAAGGTACCATCCCAGGATTTGCCTGGTGCCAAAAAAGGAAAACCTGGAAAACTGCAGTCAAGATGATTGGTCGCTGGAATGAACCCAAAATCTCCCGAGTACTAACTGAACTACGGCCACTCGGTGGAAAAACTTCTATTAGGATGGGCGGCGGCTTGGATATAAAAAACAGCTCGCTACAAGGTATTGAAATGTGAAAATAATCTTCAACTTTGATTCCTCATCAATAAAAATATATTTTGTTTAATTTAAGAGAGTTTTGTATCTCTCTCCCTCCCTTCCTCTCTCTCTCTCTCTCTCTCTCTCTCTCTATCTATCTATCTATCTATCTATCTATCTATTTATCTAATAAAACTTTCTATAGAGGTTAAATGAATTTCTAACCTAATTTAATCATTTTGAAAACATGAAAAAGTTAGATCAGTTTTCTGTCTCTGTCTGACTGTGTTTTTCTGTCTGATAGTCTGTCCCACTATTAATTTTGCATCGATTATGCTGACTCTTATGTTCGTATCCACACCAGCCAGTTTGTCTTTTAAACACTATAGCAACTCATCAAACTATGCAATTCTCATCCGCGTGAAATTAAAAATATCATTCCAACATTATGCATTGTGCAGAATATTTCTTTCATTGATCGATGTTGTAATAATGGATGCACCCAAAATTTTCTGTTTCACCACTTTCAGCGTTTACGTAAACATGACAATAGAAAAACAATAGTAGTTTCTTCTTCCAGATCCCTTTCTCGAATTGGTGGCACGGTTGGTGGTGCGATCATACTGGCTTCGTGTGAAAAAGGCCATAGACCGTGGAATATTTTCCAAAGCAGTGTGACGTGGTTAGAAAGTACTTGCTCATAGTTTGGAGGAAAATCACTGTTTCGACCTAATTTTGGAGCACTGAAAAGCCCCTTCTTCATTCGCTCTTGTACGGCACTGAAGGGAAATCCATGTTATTGTGTTTCAGTTTGCATTGATGCACCATCTTTTATAGCTGCGACAGCATTCTCAAGTGATTGTGCTGACCATTTTCCCTTGTTTGTTCTTCTAGTCCGTCTTCTGAAGTGAAGGTAAGAAAACTGGTGTAGACACTGTCGGGTATTAACAGTCAAATTACTCAGTAGTCGTCATTGCCCGAAATACTTGTTTGCAAAGATTTTGTCAACCATGACACAAATAAATCGTCAAGAAATAAACTAAAATACTTACCTTCAAGTAGAGACATCAGCGTTCTCCGGACGAAAACTAGAAGAATCTTGAATGAAAGATAATATCGAATTTACCAGGAAACATTCAACACTTTTTTACATGGAAAAAGTTTAAGACACTTTCTGCAACTACACTCAAACAAAGACTCGAGATTCTGGTGGAACTTTGTGGTCAGGTCTTACTGGAAGGCCGCAAGCCTGCAGCACATGTCAGATTTTAGCTATCGCTCGTTCGTTCTTAGCAACGTCACTGAGCGGCATTACCAACTGACCAGCGCTATCCTGTTCTCCCCTCACTAATTTAACTCTAAATTTCCGCTTCAGTCAAGTTAGGAAATCTTTCTGTATTGCCTCAACAGAATAATTTATGTATTTTATTTTATGCTTTCATACGACAGCGTTTATCCAGCGCTACAATTTCAATGAATGTAACTCCGCTACTGTCTATAACGGTTTTCTGAGAACGTTTTCATGTTGCCTGATGCGACAAACGATTCACTTGATCGTCCTAAGGCGTTAGACCCACGACTCGAAAGTTCCGGGTTAGAGTCCTGTCAGGGGCATGAGAGTCTTTTAACTTGGGGTATAATCTATCGTGACGGGCCGAAGTCAACATTACTAGACTGGATTAATTACTAGACCATTTAAAATCAAGTTCACCAAAGTCTTTAACGATCCACTTACGATTTCAAACCTTTAATCCTCATCCAATATGGCGTATTTCCAGATGGTGGATACGTTCATTATGTAGTCCAAAATGAAGACCCTTCCAAATATTCCACATTTATGTATTACGATGCTTCGTTTCCTTGTCTGCTTGTGAACTGAGACGTTTGAGACCTGTTCTGGGACTTTTCAGTCAGCCTTTGTCTATTTAGCCCAATACCACTTAATTATTGCGGAAATTCTATTTAACTTTATTATTGATTATTATTATTAACAATAGCAATAAAATAATTATGATTAGCGTTGTAAATAGCTTCTTTTCGCAAAATATAGCAAACAATTATCTAGCGATATATTGCAATCTAACTCTACACTTTGATAAACAATGAAATATCAACTAAAGATGTGGCAGACGTTGGCTGAATCGAAATTGCAATAATATTACTAAAGAAAGTAACAAAAACTTATCTATATCCAAGAATATCAGATGAAGGAATACTTAGATTTTTGTACTATTATTAAGATTATTATAATTAATACTAATATTTAGCAAAGCAAAATGGGCTCTCAAATGAATTTGAATTTATATTATGGCTTTTGGCCACCTAACTTTCAGGGTAGATTCATAAGATTCCCGGTGGAATTCTGCGCTTAACTTTCTTTATTCCATGTTGATATGATAACTATAATGCAAGATATTTAAATTTAATTATCTTACAAGATGGCGGCCAGTACTTTGTAATATCATTTATTTTTATTATTCCTATTGGGATTTCTACTTTCAGATGTAATCATGGTAAAATATCGTCTATTCCATCTTCATACAACAATTAGAACGTGAGATATTAACATATAAATATTTCTCAAAATGGCCGCCGTATCTAAGTGACGTCACATATTTTTGCCATTGCACCTAAACGCCTTACGTTTGGTTATAGACGCAATGTGGAAGAGATGTCTTTGGCTATAAACCAAATGTGAAAAGAAACCTGCGTCCCCTTAACTTGAAAAAGCTTGAAAAAAATTAAAGTTTCAGGGTCCCCAGAAAGTCCCGCCCTGAGAAATGACCGCGCTCCAACTTCTACTAGCGATCTCCGCATTCACATGCTACATACAACTAAAACATCTGTCGTGGGTGTGGATGAATACGATTTCTTTCTTTCGGAGACATTTACCGCGAATCGGAGTATGTAAAAAAGAAGAAAGAAGGTGAAGCAAGAAGATAGAGAAACTATGGAAGATTTTCTTGAAGACTGCAAAACCCAGAATATGCATTGCTGTATATTCTGTAAAAAAAAATTTATCGGTTCAAACTAGATAGTTTACCTGGTAATCCACGCATGCAAGAAGGGTGAAAAAACTTAAGTAAAAGTCTGTATAGCTCTACTATGAATCGCATCCTGTTAGCAAGTGTCTATGTGTGTCACGCAAACGCTCAACACTCGGCTACATTTCAGACAAGTGGCCGTATCCCAGCACGTGGTGTTTCACTACAAGTTGCTGCACATCAACATCAAGTGGCTGCATCTCAGCTATTGATTACTTCTCGACTAGTGGCCGCATCCCAACACGTTGTTGCATCACAACTGGAGGCTATATCGGTCTGCTCTACAACAGAAGACTGGACCTCTACATATGGCCGCATCCCAGCAAGGATCCGCATCTCAACAAGTGACTGAACACCTACAAGTGGCTGCATCACAACATGGATCCACTTCTCATGTATCACAGGTGGGCGCAACACACAAGTACTGAGACGCACCGCAGGTGCCAAGCAAAGCCTTGCCTTTGCCTATAAATGCAATGTTACATGTAGCATTCGGTCGCTAAAAGCCTTATCTTTGGTTATGGATACATCATGATGTGAAGTTTTGCTGCAATCGGCTCGTTGATTTATACGTAATGGCGTTTTTAAAAATTGAGTCTCTTTACCTTGAAAACGATAAATAGTTTGATATTATTGATGCGGTTCAAGTCTGAAAGGTTGAGTATAGGTATCATGCCACGTTTGGAGCAACTTAGCCTAAACGTTCTCACATGAGGCTCAAATGTATGTTTTAGTAATTGAGTCTGTTTGGTTACCATAAAAACAGTAATAATGTGAAAGGTTTGGTGCAGGTAAAACATAGAAGATTGCCCACTCTGCCAGAATACCGAGTTTGGATGTAATAGGTCCAGCCGTTCTTAACTAATTCGTGAAAGGTATTCTTTTTCTCTTTGAATACCATTACCATGGTAACCATACAATTTTTTGTTAATTTCTTGATTTATAAAGCTTCTCCTCCACAACCAGTATTGCTGTACAAACATTGGCGATAATCGGACCAGAAACCTTGGAGGAGTTTAATTACAAATACTACAAAATTAACGTACCAGGGCTTTGCTCGCTGTCACTCGCTCCTTTCAATGTAACAGTATTTTGGTAATATTTAAACATTTGAATAAGCAAGTTCAAAATAAGCATAATGAAACGTTTTAGGGTCAATTCGATAATCGACGGCTTAACTTCTAGTCAGCGCTGAGTTGAGACCAACTCTCATTGGCCAATATCAGACTTGTCCTCAACTTAGCGCTGACTAGAAGTTTAGCGGTCGATTGTAGAGCTGACCCTTACTACTTTATAACTCCCTTGAATAGATGGATTTTCTCCGAGTCTTTAAAACAGTTCAGATTCTGAGTTACAGATTCATATTGAAATATTTACACTAACTTATTTTCATTTTATCTCGTAGTTATTAATAACGATACTCTGTAAATTAGGAACAGTATTTTGTTTCAAAGCTATCCTCCTACTGCAAACGAATGTAGGAAATTTTGAAGCAAACCGTGCAAATACCTTACTCATTGTCTACACTGTTATAAGAAGACAGAGCTATGTTCCCCGCTTGGCATTAAATTAATTTTGCGTTGTAGCTTTTTCTTCTAGATTTCTTCTTTTCTCCCACCATGCTACATTCTCTGTTGTCCCGGATATTCTTTTCCATCTTCATATTTTCAAATAATATATATCTTAACAAAAAGTTTCTCGTTGATGTGTGTCTGTGTCTATGTGGAAAGAAAGAGATTTAATAAGCTCGTGACTTTTCTTGGATCAAAATTGAGTTAGGAGCTAATTCCATTTCATTGTAACTTTAATACGTTATACTGTCAATAAATTCATGCACTGGACGTAGTGTATCGTCACCAGACACAGTAAAAATCCGTTTCTTAAAATTGAAAAAAATAAGTTCTTATGTGTGTGCTGAGAAACAATTTTCTTAGAAATGACTAATGAGATACCAGTATTCTATTTTAATTAAAAGTAAGTACATACCAGTTTGGAAATGAGATATCTTCTTTCCAGTGAAATGTGTTATTATTTGTTTTAGAAAAATGAGACCGATGATATCTCATTTCTAAGAAAATTATTTCGCAGTGCTTTTCTGTTTCAATTTTAAGAAAATGTTTTAATTATGTGCGATAGAACTTCTAAAGTTACGATCGGAGAAAGGTAATTGTGTGTCTCAAGTGATTACTTATGTGTTGAAAGATATATCATACAGTTAAGTTAAAATTCTTAACAATAAGTATATAGTGCAGGAAAATACAAGGCGTGAATCACGAGAACGAGAAAACGCTAGGACAGTGGTTCCTATGGGCGGATTTATTGGGGGCATGAAGGGTTGCTCCCCAGTTAATTCATCATGATTATGAGAACCCCAAAATAGCTTCCACTCTTAAGTATCACCTATATCGATATAGGTCTTGCGATATAGGTGGAACCCCAGAACAGCTTCGTACTACCAGGCCGACTACTACACAGTGCAATAGGTTTCAATGTAGAAACTGAGATCAGTGAGTCACCACAAGCCATAAGCTAACAAGAGGTTGTGTGAAACCAACCTGGCACCGCGTGGCCCTAAGGAAATATTTTATATGAGACCAACGCGGTATTTAACCTGTTAAAGTAAGTGCCCCGCAGGGTCTCTCTCTTAAATCCTGAAATGACTGGTGTTGCAATGCCCCCCAATAAATCCGTCTTTGTGGTTACCAAGTTTGGTTTTACACACAAAACGTATGCATAAAATACATAAAGGGACACTCATTTATCTTTTGTATTTACAAATCAATATAGAAATGCATTTGAAGGGTACTGATGTCCAAGAAAGGCAATTTCTCTTAAAATACATTTTGTCTAGCACTCCCATTCACTCCCATCCATTTAATACTCTAAAATCTGCTACAACTTGTGGATTATTTGCAGTTTTGGATTTCAACATTCCTTGCATTTTACTATGATGTAGTACATTTTACGAGTGCAAATTCTTAATTTCTTGAAAAGGAACATCCCCTTCTTTCGCTGCACTCTTCATTTGTAGTTCATTTTCGTGTATATGGGCTAAGGCCAGGGTGGTGTACGTCACTTTTCTTCCTATTGCGAATATACAATCACATTCACATTCAGCAGAAATAAAAAGTAGTACAAATCCAAATCTGTGTTAAGGGAAAACGGTCAACTCCACACGTGCTGTCATGAATCAGTTAGCTTAACATGCGTAAATGTTAAATTGAAAACATTAATGGTATAAGTCATTACATACAAATTATGACTATAATGGAAGATAGCCAAACTGGTGTTAGTTATGTTCGACAATTCTGAGTTAAGTAAAGAGTTAATACACATTCAAATCTGTTTAAAGGGAAAGCCTTTTGTTAAAAAATAAGCTACATGTCTTAAAATGAGAGGTCAACAACAAAGGAATATCAGTGACTTAGAAAATGACAAGCAATACATACGACACAAAACATACATATTTTGCACAAACACACATTGGTCCTTTCGTGTCACATGTAAAAGTATGAACTCGGATTATTTCTTTTATTTTTGAATGTCACTTGCGTCCGTCTGTTTCTGAGATTCTCAAACACCATGATGTACTGGCAGATATGTTCCCAAAACCGTTACACTTCCGAGAAATTGACGTCGTTTGACGACCACTTTTCCGGAGAAAGGGAATGTTAAGGTAATGGACAGGACCTTCATATAAGTACTATACCAACACATTCATGGTATAACTAAAGGCAATCGTAGGAAATGACAGTCAATATCCTACCGTATCAGCTATCCGAAAATCACGACTATAGCTAGTAGCAGACAGGGCTAGGTTTTAACGAAAGCGTGACAGTCATTTTAAACAATCTAAGAAAATATCTATATTTCATAACCAATATAGATGACGCAGCAGCAAGGATGAATAAGATGACTTGTGCTGATGAAACGAGTTTTAGAAGAAGAATATTATGAAAGCTTTTGTTACAGTTTCTTGATCTAACTTTTAAGCAGATAATTTCCAAATGTTGCTCCAGGCCTAGGGCAATTGCTTTAATTTGGAAGATAAACTTGTTGAAAAATATGACTGCAAAACATTGTAAAGCTTTCATGTGTTATTTATAATTTTCCACTTTACCAGGTTCTGGATCTGATTAAATGTGCGCACGAAACAAGACAGATCATTGATTTTATTTAAAATATCGCCTGCAGTAATCCACATCTAAAACACATCAACGTTGGATACACACAGATCATTTCTATATTTCTTCTATTACATCTACGGACAAAAGTTTTGAATTTGACACAATGCCTATAATCAACTTTTCTTATTGCAAAAATACAAAGATTGAAATATCGTATATTGTTGATAACTTGCAGAGAAATGCATGACAATATGCCGTACTTTCGTGAAAAATATTGTCCTGATATTTAGCTAAAGAAGAGTAATATTTGAAAGAAAAAAAATATAATTTCAAGAATGTCCTCAAGTTGTATAGTACTTTATCTTGGAAAGAAAATTTTTTGTAACCCAACGGAAATTATTAATCCTTTTTTTTTCGTTAATAAATGTTTCACATAGGAGGGGCATCTTTAGAATTCCGGAAATATTATCTAAAGAAATGCTCAACACTTTTATTTCCAAATCTGCACATGAGGTTAGTAAATAACGATATACAGAAGATATGAACGTTTAGTATACATGATCCATATTAGGGCACAAAAGGTTAATACATCACGAGAGATAGATATTACTGGTGTGCATCAAATGTATTCGTGTTTCAAATATGTATTGCTGTAGGAACTTTTTTTAATAATATAAATTATTTGTGCTCTAGGCTTTCATTTACTGAACATTGTAATTTAATAGGTCTAAGAAATGTTATTGAAACGTGCCATTAATATTAAGGCATACCATTAGTTATAATTAGGCAAACACATGTTATTATTAAGGTATGTTAATAATGAGGTATATAATTTATAAGGTATGTTATTACAAACGCATCCACAGAACAATGATATTACGTATTTAAAATGAATCTGATCTCTCCATGTAAAAATCTAATTTTGCTTCTCGGTAGCACTCTATGGTACCAATGTTGTTTCTGCCTGTAAACAATAAGTGTTTTTCCTATACCGGTCATGTTTGAAAGTTCAAGAATTTTAGATGATGTATAGTTTGGAAATCTAACTCAATTTCTTGCAGTCACATGTAACTTCCATAACCACGCTATAAAGGTAATGAAGGTATCCCAACGCAATGACTCTAGGACCTTGTAGATCCCATGATACGCCCATAAAAAGGAAGCGCTCAACAGTTTAGTAGATATCTACAATATTTTGGCATACCAGTCTACATTCACTGTATATAGGGTGTCTGAAAATTGATGGTAATTATTTGAGGGTGAATTTCTGACACCAAACATTAGAAAAGTGCCTTTGAAGAAATTCAGATATATGCGTAGAGGAATCCGAAGTTAAGCCAGCAGCGTTGCCAAGGACGTCTATCTCTACAAATGTCGATGTAAGAATTGTAGATTTAGCATATCACAGTCGAAGTAGTATCCGACAGATGCATACAGCGAAGTACAATACAACCAACATTAAAAACGGCGAGCGTAAATATTATGTTTTTTTTTCCTGAATTAGTGTGCAATAATAGTGAATTTATTAATATTAATATAAACAATCTAAGTGCTGGTTTCACTGTAGATAAGAAGAAAACGTCCACGTTTAAAATCAAACGCTGTTTTAAAAACTATCCAAAAATAGAGTAAACGGCATAGTTTTCCACACCCTTTCAGACCATGATGAATCTAACGGTATCTAGCTCATCCCTGTCTGACTTGTACCTATTAGGTAGGACAAACGGAGAATAAAAAGGACCTGCAAATTTTAGAGTCAAAATGATAGCTTTCCCTACCCTTTCATCATATCATGAGGAATCAAACGGTATATCTCTGTCGGACTTGTAATTCCTGAGATCTATGCGGGATTCGACATACAGACACGACATATGTCCGTATATATTCCCCTATTCACTGACGTTCACACTTTCATTTGCTTATTTGTGTATATTATGTGCATACGAATGCACAATTTCAAAACTTTAAGATTCTGCATCGGTGAAGTTCGGATCATAGGATTGCCTTTACTCATTCATTTTGATGCAATTGCTAGTGATAAACGAACACATATATTGTGAAGAGATTCGAAGACTTTGTTCATTAGATGTAAAGTGTTGATCTTGTCGAAATAAATTGTTTAATTATTATATTTAAGGCTGCAGGGTCCGCCACTACAAGTAATGAATATCACTTTTGATACACCCTGTATATTTCAGTTGTTAACAACGCACAAAGCTCAATTATATTGTTTCAACTTCAAGCAACACTAAAGTCAAACGGTAAAATACGTATTCCTCTTTGCTCATCATTAGGGTCAAAGGCATTAAGATAATTATTTAGCAGAGTAAAATATTTATCCAATGATGAGAACTGTTGGTGGTTTTTTAATTAGATGTTGTCTCTTTCCAACAGATTTCAACAGCACTCTGTTTGCTGTTTCTGTTTGGATATTATTTATTTGTTAGACGTTGGCTGAATGCAGTTTTCTGGTTTCGATCCTGGTTTCTCTCAGCGTGTGGTAATAGATCGATAGTGGGACGAAATATAGAGAAGAAAGCTGAACAGAATGAAAAAATGAGAGATAGAGAGAGAGAGAAATGCAGAGATTGAGAAAAAGACGTAGAGGGTAGGCTAGAACAGAGCGAGGCCCATTTGTATTCTGCACGAAATGTCGATGTCTGCAATTGGCAGTGTGCTTGTGCAGAGATTTCAAAAACTAACTTTCAAGGGTTCTTTGAGATCCTCTTTCTTTTTCTTCTTCCTTCTTTCATTTAGAATTCTTCTTGGGGATTAGTATGGTGTTCGTGTGGTGTTCTTTACTTACACCATATTTTCAGTAACTAAATATATATTTTTTTAAATTTTCTATTCTACGATGTAGTGATATTTCATTATACTATTCCAATTGATATTTCTGTTTTCGTATTGCTTTTTTCCATCAACGTTTTGGTTTACTCCAGGAGGCAGGACCTTTAATCTAAAATAAGCCTTCTTCCTTCGTCTTGTTATTCTTTCACTTCTATGTTTTCCTGTACAATCTGTACGTAAGCTGGTACATTTTCCATTCGATCGTAATTTCAATTACATTTCAGAAACTCAATTTCAGATAAAGCAATGTTCTAACTTGATTATTTGTTTTTCTACATTTTTCTCGCTCTCTCTTCCCGACGTACATTCTCCACTGCTTTGTTTTAATTCGTTTATTTTGTGTCAAGGTTAGTTTATTTAGAGATCTCTTGAGGTCATTTTTTTGTATTTAGTTTCACTGTCTGTAAGAAACGGTCTTAGATTCACATACACATGTAATCTGCCACACAAGTGGTGCTAGTACAGAAGCGTGAAGACTTAGATGTGTAACACATGTGCTATTATCCGTCCAGACTTATTAGTATACTGTTGCTCTTATGGAAACAGGGATGCCGGTTTTACTATTAAAAAAACGAAACTGAGCTCGCTGCAGCCGTTCTCTCACGTCGGGTTGCCATAGCCGAGCGGCAACGCTGCAGTCGCTGTTACATTCCCTCCCTCTTCTCCCGTCAAGTTTCTTAAGTGGAACTATCGTTATATTAGATAACTAAATATGTGTAAATGAAGAAGGGCATTACGGAATTAATTTTCGTATCATTGTTAAATATAAAACCTTCACGTGGGATCATTAAAGAGAAATAACAGTAGAGAAATTTCGTGTGGGTCAGGGGGGAAGTATGATAAGTAAAACTGCAGCTGTTGCCCATAAGCTGCAACAGTATAGATGCAACTTTGGATCGATAATAGGTAGATAACACTTACTTGGCAATCCTCACGACCAATGGCAGCAGCAGTGTACATTGTTACATCGTTCATGGCTGTGGATGGTGTGTATTTATCATAGAAGTAGTGTGCGAGTTGCGTATGTCATAAGAGTTACTTAGTTATAGTTAAATATTTTTCAGATCATTGAGATCTATTTTTAATATGATGCAACTCTTGGTTCACGATTGAACTATTCACATGGTATGTAATTGTGTATCGAGCATGGTGACTGAGCAGAAACGTTTTTTTCCTCGTAATTGGAAAACCATAGGTTCAAAACCCTGAGCTTAGGAATCCTAGCATGACAATTTTTCTGGTTTCCTTCAATCACATTAAACATCTCCAAATAGGGCCTACTCCCCGTATCTTTCTCTCTTTGGTTGAAAGTGTTGAAAGTCTATAATACGTAGTCTTAAGTTACTGTACTGGACATGAAAGTGAATTTGAATTACTTTTGAAATAAATCTCTTAGAACATAGAGAAGATTTTCTTATTATTGTGCTGAAATTTAACCTACTTTTGGGTTACTAGTTCGTGTGTCAAGATATTAAGAAATTAACAGAAAACTGTTATCTTAGTAGCTATAGAAAATATTGTTGACAATACGAGTTACTTCCTGAGATATGTCTTCATTTATTGTGATAGAGTTTCAGGTTTCATTCAACATAATTGCTTGTAGAAAAGAAACACCTCTATAGAAAGAGATCTGCAGTTTTAATAAAATTTTCTTTAATAAGTAAGATAAAACGGTATTATGTTAAAATTCTTTCACTGCAATACTTTGCAACTGCAACTGATCTACGGTAATAAAGAAATGTTATTATTATTAATAGTAGTAGTAGTATACAGAAAAACTCTCTCTTTGCTATTACCCATTAACACCAAAAGTTGACAACAAAATGTCATGATATGATCTAAGTTAATAATCATGTACTTGTTATCCTACAATATTATTGCCAAAGAGAAAATTTCTTGTGCCTTATTCCCATATCTATGAACCCGCCAGTATGTCATATTTACATTGTCCTGTTCCACTCTGCAACATCATTTACAGACTCATGTCTTAAGTCATGACAGCCCCTGACAGTCGCCTGGAGCGGTTTCTCTCTTCACTCTGCCATTCGCACCTGAATTCAACTTGCAAAATCAGAAAGCTAGAATAATTGGGTGTGCTATCATCCAATGTCTGCGACATATATTTGTTACGTTCCTCTAGTGGACAACTTTTTCCATTTTATTCTGGAACTCACTTCACATCCTCCTAAGGAAAATATCGGCACTTCTGGAAATAATAAGAAGGAAATAATCGGTACAATTCTGATATTTGTTTCTTGTCTATTACAAAATTAGTTTTCTAAACTGAATTCGATTTAATTTAATTGAGGATTCTTAGGTATATTTAGCTCAGCCTGCGACACGGGAGGGGAGAAAATATACGAAGAAATATCTAGCATGAAGGTTCTAGGTTAAACCCCAGTCAGAATGACCGCCAGATAGATTTGAATCCATGACATTTGAGTCGCAAGAACAAAGTTTTTACTACCTAAATTAATGTCTGCTAACAAGGAACCTGTCCCCGGTGAGACACAAAAATCAGCATGGAACATCCACTTCAAATGAACACAGTAGCACAGTACGTTTCGGAATTTACTGGAACACGAGCTACAAAATTCTGTTCCAAAATTGTGTTCTGAACGCCTGAAGGGTAGGCAACACTTCATACATTATGCATTTCACTTTTATATAAAAGGTTGCAATAAATATAATTTAAATGTTACATTAATGTTATTGATGAAGTTGACGTGTTAATTAATTGCTGTGATCCCTGCCAAATGCGAATTTTATATAAATACAGGGTGACTCAAAGGAAATTTCTCATCCCGATAATTTGCAGCAAATTGATTTCCAAAAGGAATCTCCACACACGCCCTTTATAATTTCAGCGTAAGGTTCCATCCTGGTCAAGCATTGCATGCTGTTAAAATTTATAGTGGTC
>JAGDQP010040663.1:0-17207 GCA_022664845.1 Lepisma saccharinum | reverse complement strand
CTAACATACTTAAATAATGCATTTAACTCAATTTAGAAGTGATCAAAGACTATTTAAGTCAATGCAAGGATTAAGTTGATGTTACGTACATTATCATTTACGTAAAAATAACATACCGAATAAAGTAGAGTTAAATCCAGTGGAAATAATCCACATGCAGTAAATTTCGGCTGCTGATGTAAAAGCTGCATTGAAAATAACTGAACCTAAAAGTAAAGGAGATACAATGAAACACATGCATTAAAAACCCAAAACAGGATGATTTTTAATTGATCTATATTAATTATACCTCTTTATTTCCTGACTAGAAGATAAATAACTTTCACTAGGGCTGAGTGTTGCATCATCTGTTTACATTATATAGAGTAAAAAAACTACATGAAGCAGAACAGTAATAATATAAAGTATCTGAATGATTCCAAAATATTTGTTGTAAATATTTTTAAAAAATCATTGTACTGATCAGAAGCGCGTATGAGTTTAAATGTTTGGACACTTTTGTGTACTGCTCAAGATCAACGCGTATGATCAACAAGATTTGTGTGCCGTCAAATTTCTTTATCAATTTTACAATTCTTGTAGATTGAATGTGAATGATAGGTAGCTGTTGAAGGTTGAGTAAGAGTTTTTGGAAGCCTGATGGTTAACATGTAGTCCTAATCTTTAACTGGCCATACAAAAGGGAAACCAAAAAAAAATATTCCCCCTGCTTAACAAAATATACCTGTGCTTGTTGTTTTCAGTTATCAGTCGACCTGGCTTAAAAAGGTCAGAAATTTGACGAAATGTATTCCTCGGTAAGAATTTATTCCGCATAAAGTGAAGCAAATAAGTCGACAGGGTATTAAGTTCTGTACTTTTGTGACCGACAATAACGCTGGGATAATTTGTTCAGTACTGGATAATGAACTTCACGGTCTGTTCGATTCACCAGAGGTTGTAAACTTAATGAAATCGCGACGACTAAGGTGGGCAGCCTATGTAGCTCGGATGAGAGAAAAGCGTAATTATACTATATTATGGTTGGAAGGCCGGATGGAAGGAGACCACTGGAAAGATCAAGACGTAGTTGGAAGAAATATATTAGAAGAGGTCTTCGAGAAGTAGGTGTTTGTGATGAAAACTGGCTTGATGTTGCCCAGAATAAAACCCAATGGCGAACTTTTCTCTGTGGCGATGAACTTGCGAGTTTCATAAGCTATAGAGTTAGGTAGTTATTTTTATCGGGAGTAGGGCTCAAACCAGCGCACAGGAAGTAAACTTCGGTAGCAATAAAAGTACGAGTTCTGAGTCCAATTAAAAGACGATAGAACCATAACTCGTTCCTTAGTGGCTATTTTTACGAACCTAAATTTGGCAAACTCAGAGGGGAACATTTTAGAGTCCTTCTGGATTGTCAGGACTTTCACTAATTTCAGAAGAAAACTGCGTAGTGCAGCTGAAACTAGGAACTTTTTTCCGAAAAAAGGTATTGACCTAGGCCCGTCAGACGTTATCGTGTTACGCTTAAGCCAAATTTCCCTCTTCAGTCGGAAGAAGGGGAATTAACTAAACCAATCCAAACTATGTAGCTAATCACGTTCTACTCTCTTAGTAAATGAGTAAATAGATATTGTTAAATGTATTAATTACTAAACATAACTTAACCGTAGAACGCCCATGGGATCCAATAGACCCTAAGACTAACTTTGACAAATTTACCGGCCATATTCATTTATTACGAATTAAATATTAGGCCGTTACTTTTCATACTTTTGATTGTTCTTTTCGTTGCGTAAGCGTCATTTTTTTTCTTAATTTTTTCTTGCAAAAATGAATGAAGTAGCATCTTCCACGAGATGGGTTCCAATGGACCCTATGATTAAAATTTTTCTCCATTTCGGTTCTTGGGATTTCAAAAGATGGCGTTATGGCTCTAATAGTGATGCTTGATATACAGTTCTTTATTTTATTTCCTTCACGTGCAAATTCCCTAAATGTTTAATTTCAATGTTGTAAAAAATATGATTTACTGTTACAAAATTGTATAGATTTTCACATGTTTCTTTCAAAATGAAAGTAAAATATGTACTTTATATGACGATTTCCTATTTTTTTTTTAAATTGAAGTAACTCAAAATTCAATATAAAATATTTAGCGAAAGTGTGTGTTTGGAAGTAACTAGTTGTTTGCGTAATATTTTTGTGTTTACGATGAATGGAGTACACTGTAAAAAGTGGAAACACGAAATGGATGAAAGTTACTCCGCCTTATGGAGAAAAAAAATCGAAAATTAGCGTTTTGTTGTATTTATTCTTAAACGTGGATATAGTGTAAGCCTTTTAGTGGAAATATTGGTAAAATTAACTCCATTTTAAAGTTTAACATTTTCTTTGTATTAGCTTAGCGTTAACTGAAAATGGGTTGAAACTGGCCCAAGTGATTTGTCCGTGAACCTTCAACATATTTTACGCCTAAAACTCGGTCATTTTCTAATCGAAGTGTAAGATAAACTGGCAATCTTGAGGTTACGTACTTTTGTGGATGAAGCACCTTAGTTGGATATTCAATAATCAAGTAACAGGAATAACGTTACTTGCTTGTCACTGAACTTGCCCCGCCATTTTGAGTGTTTATATTGCCTTTACACTGCAAACAGTTCACTGGTGGACCGAGAACGGCAAGGATTGCATTGGCGGAAAGATAAATTATGTTAGGTATAAATCTTTACACTGTAGCAAACATATCTCTCTTTTTTTCACGAGACATTCCTCGCAGTAAAATAAAAAAAAATATTAATGATTAACCTCCGCAGTAAAACCCTAGCTATAGATATCACTCGGAAACTCAGAAACACTAACTGCCTTCGTAGTTGAGTGGTTAGAGCAAATGAAACGTTCAACCGAAAATTGGCTGAATGTAGGTTGATCCAAAAAGTGGAGGCAGCTCAGCTGCCTCCATTTTTTGGATGAACGTTGTGTCTGCTATTTTTACAGTGTAGGACAGAAGCTTGTGACGGCCTAGATTTCTATTGCTTCGCAGGCTAGCCTAATATGCGGTAGAGCAAATATCAGGACTGAACATTAACTAACTTATAAGATGTAGCTTGTGCATACAGCCGTAATATATAACTTTTGATGAACCTACTCTTATAATAGTGAATCTACTTTACCCAAGATTCTACTACAATAACGAACTTTTCACACTTCGGAGTTGGTTTTATTTTCCCTTTCCCAAAGCATTTAATAAATTACATAAAATGCACAAGTACAAACCTTGATTACACTTTAATGCATATTATTCAGTTACGTAGAGTAACTGCTCAAAAATACACATGAAGAATTTTCTTCCTATAAAAAATATTGAGAACTTCGTCTTTACGACATTTTTGTGATCTCCCATTTATAATTTAATTGTTTTGCGCGAACTAAATGTTTATGTCCTAGTAGCGTTTACTGTCACTGTAATTATAAAAAAGATTATTGTGCTAAGAATATGAAAAGTTTCTTATATACTAGCGTAAATGTGCGCACTTACTACCAAGTATAACTCACATAATTCGCCCGGTTTTAGAGAGAAAACCTTATATCTGAAAGAAAAACAAGATTTTCGCAATAAAATAAAACAATATTACAAAATGCAAATAGCAGAAACACAATATCTGTATGATATTGTTCCATCCCATTACTCTATGTCTCATATGAGGTCAATCTAAGATCAGAAATTTTACTAGTATGATCGCAATCCAACTCTTGTTGCATTACTTGTTGCTGTCTTTGACGCATCATTTATATCGTTTTCAGATTTCAATGTTTTCACTAACTAAACATATTTTTCATCTGAACATTTGAACACCGTTAAGTTATTCACATTTTCCTTTTTAATAATATAATTCTCTAAATTCCTTCTTGTAGCAGTATTCTTATAAAGCACCGTTAAAATATATGGTCCTTCATAGAATTGGAAAAGTTTCGAAATATGATGTTTCAGTACAGAACTTATGTACGCGAATATAAGCCAAAGAACCAATGCTAATCACATCTTTACCTTTTGATGCATAATGCTTGTCACGAGTTCTTAATAACTTCACTCCTTTCATCTCGTAATTCTTCAATGAAGTCTTCTTTAAATTAGTAATAAATTGACTAGCGTAATCCAAGCATGGCACATTAAGAAAGATCTGATGTGGCGTCAACTTATGACACTCACTTAAAATGTTTTTAAAAAAGTGAACCGCTTCCTGCAAATAATAACTCCACTTCATATGATCCTTACTGCTAAATAATCTCAATAACCTACCAATTTGCCGGTTGTAACGCTTTATGGGATTACTTTGCGGATGATATCTCGTAGTTAATATATGTTCTTGTATATTATGTTCTTCCACAAATAACTTCCACTGTTTCGAATTAAATTGGGGCTCCTTATCAGTCAGGATCTTTTTTGGATAACCATAGTGTTCTGTATAATCTTGTATGAGCTTCAAAATTTCATATGTTATCGCTTTACGTAATGAATAAATGATTAAAAATTTTTGATGCAATATCTGCAATGAAAAAAAATGTACTCAAATCCTCCTGATCGTGGAAGGCGTCCAATCAGATCGACTGATAATGATTACGACAACTGATTCGTTGTAATTTGTTGATATACATTCTTAATTCGACGTAGATACGGCTTACTTTCCATACATGTAGGGCAATCTGAGATGTATTGTTGAACATCTTTCTTCATAGTTTTCCAATATAAACTCTGAAATGGTTAAATATGATCTCGCACCAAAATGTCCTAAGTGATCTTGGTACTATTGTATCATTTGTAACTTTGAATCCTGGGAATCGATGTTTTCCACCGTTTGTCTTTCTCGAATTTTTTTAAAACTAATTTATTCTCATATTTTAATTGACAATGTCCTTCTACATAAACATTTCCCTCGTTATGCATTAAGTCAGAATAGAGTGGTCTTATGTTTCCATCCGAATTATAACGTAAGTTCAATTGTTCTGGGTGGAAAAATACATTATGAACATCAGGTTGCTCTGACGACACATCCACAAGTGACGACTTAAAGCATCTACATCAAGCTATACAGTTGTCAGAACCTTTCAAGTAACACACTTCGGAGTCATAGTGTTATAGATATAATGCCCATCTATTGAGTCGGTGATTCCATTGCTTAGTCATATGTAGATATTTTAAGCGCTAATTATCCGTGTAAATCTTAAAATGTGTACCCTTTAGAAATTCATCAGATGTATTCATGGTGTAAATAACTGTTAAATATTCTAATTCTGTAATAGAATATTTACGCTCGTGCTCTTTTAAACATCAACTCATATATTGAATAATATGTTGTTCTTGTATTTCGTCTTGATCTATATATTCTGAAATTCCTAGGGTTGAAGCATCTGATACAATGTATGTACACTTCTGAAAGTCTGGTTGTACCAAAGCAAGTGACTGAACATACGCTACTTTATAACTCTGAAATGCAAACTCTTCTTTATCCGTCCATTTCCATTTGACGCCATTCTTAAAAATATAATATAAAAGTTACATTATTTTGTTATAATTATGTATAAACCGTTGACGCCAATTGCATAACCCAATCCATCGTTGTAAAGCTTTCTTATTCGTTTGACGAGGGTAATCTAAAATAGCTTTATACCTATCAAGTAATACTTGTATACTCTTATCCGACACCAAATTCAATACGAATGTAACTTCAGGTACCGCAAATGTACATTCCTTTAATTTAATAATTAAAACATGATCTTCTAGTGTTCTTAAAATATGCTCCAATTTTAACATACGTTCATCAAAAGTTACAGTACAACAGCAAATATCATCAACATAGAATTTTTCCAGTCACTAGTTTCCAACCCGAACATTCTTTTCATGATGGAAATAAATACAGAGACAGCACTGACTAGTTCATATGGAAACCGCACAAACTGAAACAGGTGACTACCATAGCGAAACACTACCTCGTTTGCGACAAATAGACCTGAAAATATGCAAGTAACAAGTCAAACTATGAATAATATTTTTTTCCAGCATATTCAGTCAACAAGGTGCCTGGATTTGGTGGCTCTCCACATGATTTTGTGGAACTACCACTACTTGTTTAATTCCCTTAAATCCAGAACAGGCCTAACTCCTCCATCAAGTTTCGAAAATGCATGAAGCATATTACAGTGCGGAATATTTGATTTTTCAATAATCTGTCCTTTCTCCCACTTTAACAATTCTTGTCGTAGAGCTTCTCTTCTAATTTGAGGTAAACGTTATTGTTTAGCTTTTATTATGACAGACTCCTTGAGCTCAATATTATACACAAAAGATGAATGACAACCCGGACATTCGTTGAAAACTTCTTTATATTTAATCAAAACCTCATATAAACGTATATTTTCATCAAGATCTAAATTGGAGGCACTCTCAGTCTTTATCTTGATTTGAGACTCAGTAGTTTCAGTTTCTTTAAACAAATGTAATTCCATTTTCGATTGAGGTTCAAGCATATATTTACATATCTCTTTACTTACCTGTGTTATGGAATACATTTCAAATGGAAATGTGTACATGTTTTCCACCCGAGTATTAAGGTTAAAGAGTAATTTCTTACATCATTTAATGCTAGGTTTTCTCTATCATCATATCCTTGTTCCACTAGGATGTCCAAAGTATTACCATTTAATTTATCTTTATATGTTTTCGTGTTCTTATTAAAGAAATCACGTATATTCCGTCTCTTATTTGTCATATTCTCTTGATCCAAATATCTTTCATTATCTTTACTTCTACTACTAGCTTTTAGTCCAACGTTATTTTAACGTTCCTCTTCAAAATCATCTAGCTTCTTTAGATAAATCATTACAATCGGCTAAGATTAATTTACGTTCTATACTAACAGGATTTTTTTTAAAAAAATGACTTCATAAACATAATTTGGAGTAAGACTCTCTTTAATCATGAAAAGATTTGAAATTAATTCCATAACCTTAGCAGAAAAAATGTCTACCTTTGTCCAATTTATGTGTATTTTCTTAAATCCTTTTTTTTTCAAAACCTTATATATTTGGGACACTTGTGCTTGGCAGGCAGTAATTCCCGGATTGCTTTTACTTGACGTTAGCCAGCGACGCAAACAAGGGAACCGTTCTGCCGATTCCACGAAAATTACCGAAGTTTTGCTGAAGGATGCATCGTAAGTTAGTAATGTAAAAGGAATGACCACGTACATAACATCATATTTTAAATACAAGTTTTAAAACATCATATTTTAAATAAAAGTTTTATATCGCAAGTTCCAAGGGTTCGCGCCCAACCTTCTTACTAGATATAGTGTCGGCCGAACACTCATTTTCAAAATTAAAACTTACAAAGAAAAGAGCTTTTTTTAAGAAATTCTATAACATAAGACAGAGTCAGTGAACGCATCCGTCGATGTATTACATGTACACTCAAAGATATTTCTGTTTTAAGTTAAATAAATAACACTTCTGCATTTGGTAAAGACCCGTCATTAGATTTATTCACTGTATTGTTAATAACGTCCTAAGTGAGTTGGTAAGCTTCTAAAGACGGAACCTGCAGACTTTGGTCAAGTGAATTCTGAATTACTCCGTTCAATGGACCCCGGCGGAAACTGAACTCGTAACAATGGCACAGTAAGCGAGCGGACTAACATATCGATCGCCCCGAGGTTCGTTTTTATTAGACTTTTATTACATAAGAGTAGCCTATATGCTTCTTGATGCTGAATTTCAATTTCTATAATTTATTTGATTATTTTTATGAAATTCATTAATAATTAATTTCTTTATTGGCCTTTCACTGAGTAATTCTTATAGTTCACATAATATCGACATTTAATGCATTAAAGTTACCAGCCACAATGTACTTGACCTCAGGGGTGGACATCGCCAGGCAAGACCGGACCAATAATTACCAGATGCCTGGATGGACAAAGCAAACTCATTGATTTTCCACATAACACAGATATCCCGATTAGAACCACAATATGCGTACAATGTTTCAGAATATTTCGGATCAATTAAAGATATTCCGAGGATGTACTTTTTAGAATATTAAAATAATATCCAAGGTTGGGATATCAGGAATATTCTGGGAAAGTATAATTATCCTCGACATATTCGTAGAATTTACTTCAGATACCCCCAGAAAATATCCTTAGGATATCCCTTTATCCTAAATATTCATAGAATATTCTACGCATAGACAAAGAATATCGTAGAATATCCTTGGAATATTTCCCCATCCTCACGGGGATATTCGTAGAATGAATCTGCGCTGTATGGGTTAATAATCTCCAAGTAATAAATAAATAAATCGTTGGAGTGTATGGGGATATCAATGTAAGGTTATGAAGTATTATGTCCGAACCGAAGAAGCGGGACAGTGACGTCTGGAATAGTGTATAGGGCCATTGCGCAGGTAATTCGATTATTAGTGTCTTCGTTCTCATTTTTACATTTTTAGAGTTAGGAGCAGTGAACACATTAGAACTATCCTATTGAAAGTATCAGGAAAAATATCTAAGAACTAGTGTGAGGAGACATATTTAAGAACTGAACCAGTTATAGAATAGATTCTCCGTTTGCCTTGAAATAAATTATCCAAAAGCAAGAGTGTGGAATTATTAAGTATAAGTTCATCGTTCATAGTTAAGCTAATCGAATCTTCAGAATTTATTGTAGGAACGAACTTCAGGTTGCACCTTACAAGAATGTGCCAATACTAGTCGAAACGTGTAGTAGACAGAATTGTGGCGACCCTTACAGAGTGATTATACTGCATAGACGTGTCGTGAACGTTAATACAGACAGATTCACGTTTATTACACTTTAGAGTAATAATAAAAAGGAAATTTGTGCGACAGATACATCTAAAAGAAGACATGTATTAACTATGAATATTTGAAATGGAGCAAGTTAAATTAGTGCGAACTCACTGAATAAATAACGTGTAAGAGAATAGACATATCAAAACCCTATTAAAACAAAAGGCTTAATATTACATTTTCGAATAGATAAAAAACCTGCTCTGAATTTTGTGAATCTTTACAGAATAGGCTACTTCTTCAGAAATACATAACCTCTATTTATATACGTATTACGATCGTACCATTTATTTGATTATCATTTATTTATCATATATAATCTGTAATTTATCTTTTGTTATTTATTTTGTATATCTACATTTACAATGTTGTTCTCTTGACTGTTTTCACATATATTAGAATGCTAACGATTATTCACCGTATACAATACAATAGAATTCATACAAGTGAAAAGCATATCATACTGTACTTTGTTATCGATATATTTTAAGAAGTTCGACAAAAATATCTCTATATTATTGGACAAAGTGTAGCGAATCAAGTGTGGGCAACGAACAAATATATTACAAAGAGTACAAGAGACTGTGTGCAAGAAGAAATAAATATATTAGTATAATTTATATACTTCAGTCTGTACAAGTATTTTGGATAGAATATATCTTGATCGTGTACATGTGGCAACAATAAAAGAAGTTCAAGATATTACCTTGCGAATAATATCAATATTATAAATATATGCTTCATTTCTCATAAACCATTCCAGACATCCTAATTTAGATCTCACTTGAGAAAATATAACGAGAGGTGTCAGTAATAAACTCACCAACGTTATTGAGTCTTAAATTGCTCCTTAAACGTGATTGTCATATAGATCTTACCGAGTATTTGCACTGTGAAGGTATCTCAGTGGCACGTAGCTTCACTGCGCTAAACCCTTATCCATATATAACAATTTTATTCGTTTCTGAAATAAACCCAAACGTCACAACATCATCTTGAGAATACATAAGTATACTGATTAACAAACTATTATTGCACTTCAAATTTCCTAAACAATGTTCTCCACTTATCAGTTATTCAATGTTTTGCTTATAAAGTTCATAAAATATTTTTTTTCTGATTGGGTTCATTTATAAAAGTTCCCGGAATTCCAATATTTCGTTATTGTCACAGAATATATTACCCAACAGCTGCACAATATCCCATATTACAGCATTGTTTTTGTTCTCGGATAAAATTAAAACTGAGGTCGGCGTATTATTTCGAACGTTATATAATTCGGGGGCGTTCTTGTTAATGACATTAAAACTTTCCTGCTTTGATCCCTTATCTTACTATTGGAAGTACATTGCCTGATTTTGTGTCCCAGAGTGTCTATATTATGACATATATGACATAAATTCTCTAAGCCAAAATTGTATTTCTACCATTTATATCAATTGCGTCATGTATCACTAAATATCATAGATATCTATGTTGTGCAGTCAGGAAACAAGTATGTATATTACGCCATATCTTGTTCCAGGCTAGTTGAGGTTCTTTAGACTGCAGCTTATGAGTGTTAGTTTGGTTTAACAAACACTGATAAATGTGTTTACAAGTAATCTGTCTCATTGCAATCGGAACTTACTGATACATCAAGGAACTTATAACCTGTTGATAATGATTCAGCCATTGGGGATATCATGTAAAGCAAGTGGACATTCTGTTGTGTACTGTGATTTCGTGGTTACAAGCAACTTCGTAGTGAGGAGTGGAGGTTGTAATTCTGCCACATGTATCGTGCGTCTTAAGACTATTTGCTTCATCAAATGAGTTTAGCAAATTACATCCCCCAAGGCCACACGTTAGACACAAATCACTGTGGCGAACGCGAAACACTTGATACCACCAAATGAACCACCCACACAGCGACTGTATCTTTTCATGTACGCTAGGCATCGGTAAGACATTTGTTAAATACCATACTTTTGATAAAAGATTAATATGTATGTATTTAACTCGAGACACTAAACTCAATAATCTATATTTACACAAATAACTTATCTTTTTCAGTTTTCTTATGAATACTTTATAATTATATGTAATCATATTCTTATAGCTTTTTCAACCCATGTTCCCAATATTTCTATCTCCATAACTACTTGATATATCGTAGTTATACTTCCGCTGTTGGTATATATAACTAAGTGTTGTGTTTCTTGTATACTTAACACAGTTCCTGATGCCTTTTCGTAAATATTGATATATTGTTTCAAGTTTTGACAGTCTTGTTCACTATTTAGAAATATACACACACCGTCGGTGTACACTAACACCTTTAAGGGGTTAGAGGGAGGAGGGCCCTTGTATCTCACTTTGCAATTTATATAATAATGCAGAAAGGGCGACCGCATACAAAAACAAACTACTCGGACATCTTTGCCGAATTCCTCTTTGCATTTTATTCGGACGTACTAATTGATTGTACATCATCAATGTTGTTGTCGAATTTCTAGATATAATTTTAATTCGTTGAAAAACGTTCTTATCAACTCCAAGGCGTTGTAATATTCCCCACAAATACGAATGTGAGATTTTATCCAAAGCAGCTACAAAATCCAGATGTAACAGATTAGAGTTTATTTTGTAAGTCTGCGCCACAAATCGCATAGTAAGATCTGAAATAGGTTCTTGTTTTCTGTTCCGGCATATTAAACCAGGCTAATTTACTCTGGGAGATAAAAACTAAGCCTATTCGTAAAATATTTACTAATAATTTTAACATCCTTTGTTATTTACGAAATAGATCGGTAATGTCTAGCTTCTCTCGGATTAGAGATTTTTGGGATAAATATCACAACTGCCGGGGACGGTCAGTTTGCAGCCTCCGGCGCTATAATCCACTGATTCACGAATTGAATGAGAGTGTCTTCCATTATGGGCCAAAACTTATGATATAGCCCCGGAGATATATCGTATATTCCTGGGATAACATTTTTATTTGTTTTGTATATAGCAGTTTGTACTTCCTCAGTTGTGTAAGGTGCTAGAAGAGCTTGGTTACTCTCATTACTAATGCTTGTTGTAACGTATTGCCCTACTTTTATGGAACTATTCCCATCATCATATGTTTTAAAGGCATCAGAACATGCCTTAGTAAAGATGTCTCGAATTTCATTGAAATATTCATGAATTACATGTTGTGGGTTATAATACTTGAAATTAATTTGGTTTAACTTCGTGTAATAAATGGGCTACCGAAAAATATTTCTGATGGTCAAATATTAATTTTACATTTTGAATGAAATCAGTATGTCTCTTGCGATGACAAGATAGCAACAAAATTTTATATTTCTTAACTTTAGAAAGTAATGTTCGGTTTTGAATAGCATCTTCTTGTGCTTCTAGATAACACATGTAATAAAATCTATATTTACTCCTCTTATTAATGTTTTGACAATAGGTATACCATCTTATAAAGGATTGTTTTTTCGGTTTACAATGCATATACCGTCAGTCTATTATATTAACATATTTTCTTTTTTGGGTAACCCAATAATTCCGTTTTTGCGTGAGTTGTTCACAAAACTGTTGATCTTCCAGTAAGTAGTTTGTTATTTTGAAGTAACCACCACTTTTTCTATAAGAGCATGTTCAATTTGTAATTTTATTATCAAGCATACATGATCCGATACGCACACTGGATATCGAAATACTTCTTTTACTTGTGTTTTACACGTTTCATTATTTAATACATATCCAAACGAGAACTAGAATTCGCGCGTATATATATGTCGGGGCATAATCGTCTGTATGTAATAATTGCCAGATATCAATTAATGCGAACTCTTTTACTAATTGATGAAGTACTATAATTATTCCCTGATTCCGCATCACTACAATTTTTCACTGATTTGAAATCTCCTCCTAAGATTAAGTAATGCGTTTGTTATCGTCAATATATCGTAAATACATCATGCACATAAAATAGGCTACGAGCACGCTGGTTTTGAGTGTCCGTAAGTGTTAACTAAGGTATAATTTTGGAAAGTCTGTGGTACATCAGCACGAACATTATTGTGTACGAGTAAATACCATCAATACTTACATCATCCAATTAACAGACATTTGTAGGTATATCAGTCCGAGCGACGGAAATGTTTGCAGAAAAATCCTTAATGTTAAAGTCTATTACACGGCTGCCAGTCAAAGTATTAGCTAGAGTTTAGTGTTCAAGAAGCACTTATAAAATGTTAAATTTGTGTAATTATTTATTATATATAAGTGAAATAGCATTCAAGCCATGTGAGTCAATAAGTTCTAACCCTGTGTTATACTAAAAGAACGTAGTCAACATGATGTTTTCCATGCTCCATTTCTTGTTAAAATTTATCAATTAAATATGATTTTGCCCGTACGCTGTCCTCTCGTAACTAATTGCTAAGTGAGTTACGATAAACCTATCTATTTATAATAAATATATATACAATCGTACCATACATACTGAACATATTTTGTCTTCACTATGTTTTGCATAATTCACTGTGGTCCTCATAGTTCACCCATGGATGTCAGCATCATTTTCCTTCGGATTTAATATTTACAGTGCCTTAAATATTCATACGAGTAAATATTATTTATTACTTTCAGATGAAAATTTTGCTGGAAAATTGTGTTGTTTTAATTTTGCAAAATGCAGTTTGACTTTTTAGTTTCAATTGCGACCAATATTGTCACCTAATTATATTGCTTATAGGCTAAAACATTCGTTCTACTTTCTATTTTGTTTGTTAATGCAGTACCCTGGATCGTATTTACCGTTCTTTTCAATTTACATTGTCCAATTGATTTCAGAGTTTAAGTTACACCTTTTAAGTCTATCTATGAACGTATGTCTCAATCAAAATGACTTAATAAAATACATTGATTAAACTCACATTAGACATTTTCCACAATTCCGGTTTGCACGTTATATTTGCGGAAATGTGAATTATCAGTAACATTGATTTTCTTCTTTTAACTGTTTAATATGTACACAAAAATGTAACCAATATCATGTCAGACGATTTATTTTGTCAGAGTAAAAATATACATACTGTAAGTGTAGCGTCGTTGGATATAGTTCTTCGACAGAACATAGTTATTCACCAATATTGATGGAGGAAAGAGTAATATATATATATATATATATATATGTGTGTGTGTGTGTGTGTGTGTGTGTATATATATATATATAAAGCATTATGTAACTTGTGGATTTTTATAGTACTTGCAGTACTCATCGTAGAAATATCATGGACACTATCATATCAGATGCCCAAGCCCCAAATTTGATTTATTCATGGTCCAATTACTAGGTAATCCGACAAAAACCTTGTTGAGTAACAGCTAGCAAACTAAGAAAACACTTACACTTAGTACACTTCTCAGATTAATGTAAACTTTCTAGTACTTGATTCCTACTTATCATGATGAATCAAGGCATTTTGATACCATTCATATTATTAATTTCAAATCTGTTGCCATTACTTTCTACTTGTATCTCTTTTACAATAGTTACTCCCATGATCAAGTATACCGCACAATCTTCTTTATCCCTACAAACAGTTGTCCTATGATCTATCCGTTGATAACTTAGCAGTAAACTATTAACCATACACCTTGCCATCTGTATCCATTAATATTGACCTTATATGCACTTCAGGGTATCTGTACTGCTAATTTACTCCGTGCCTTAAATTTGAATTTGAATTTTCATTTATGGCTTTTAGGCCACCCTGATTCACGCCAGGATAGGGTGGTGGAAGATGTTGTGGGGTAGGTAGCCAGGACGTAGTTTGGAATTTACCATCCCAACCCTGCCTCTGTAGATAAGAGGATTCTAGCGTTTTGATACGTGAATCAAACTTCAACATCTACACCTAAACTCTTTTATCTTCTTTTGTGCATAAGTATTTCAATAACTAATACAATACTAACACCCGGAAATGAAGCACATGCAAGATGTCTTTAGTGAGACAACTCAAATTTCTTCTCTCTACATTATAAATGAAACACCCATAAAGTAAGTTGAGCATCAGAACGATCTTGGAGCTATCAATGATAGTAAGCTCACCTTCTTCCATCATATTATTTCTGTCACCAAAGAATCTATACGTCTGTTGAGCCTTCTTTACTACCTTCAGAACTCTCACATAGGTTTCCCAAACTCTACAATAATCTTCCGATGAAAAGTGATCTGCTTAGCAGGTAAACTTCATTTAATTGAGTCATGAGACAAATTCCATATGCCCGCTAACTTATTTCGAAACTACTTGTTATCCTGTTTTTGTTAATATTATATATTTCCTTGATATTGTTTTTCATTCTACATTCCAATATAAAATGGATAACTAGTGTTATTTGGAATTATGTTAAATGCATAAATAAATACCTCTTCTTTTGTTTCATTATCCAACCATCGTGTGGCGTGTGTATGTAGAATTATACCACTACGTTTTGCCTATACAAAAAAAGAAAACCAATATGTAGTGCAGAACTAAGTACTTGAACGGAACAAAAGCAATTACTACTATTATGCAACATCAGCAAAACACAGTAGTTTCTCTAACGGAAATAAATTTCATTACATGTAACATCACAAAAGCGCAATGCTGCGGCATTTAATATAGGGTGCGTCACCAAACTCCAGACAAATTAAAATTTCCCATCACATTATTCTTCCGTCAGAGGTCGTTGTTGGCGATCTGCACTGCCCTTCGTTACCAGCAAACAGTCGTAATCTCAAAATGGCCAAGAAGTTGAAACGAAGTTCAGAATATGATAAAAGAGCCGCGATTGTCGAAGGCATTTGCGCTTCTTTAAATACCCGAAATCCATAGTTTATGATGTTGTAGCGAAATATTCGCGTCTCGAAAACGTATAGTTCTTGCTAGAGCAAAATTTCCAGCCAATCTTCACGTGCTAAGTGTTGTGCCCAGCAAGGGTCATGTCGCGACCGACATTTTTAAAAGTATAGAATCTCTCGCAGATGAAATTTATTTGAACGTTATTTCGAGTGTTGTGAAGCCGTGGATGGAAACAGAGGCATTTGGAAATCCATATGTTTATCACAAGACGGTGTACCTGCCCACACCAGACATTTGGTACAATATTGGATATCAGACAATTTTGTTTTGACTCCCAACAACCCTGATTTAAATCCCCTGGATTACAGCGTATGGAAGGGCAGTTGAAAGGGTCTCTAACACATCTCGGCATCTCAATGTGACGTCATTAAGGACCACCAATGGGGTAGCATTCGCAGGCATGGACGGAGGGACATTACGTCGTCCATACGTGCGCTTCAGACCGATATTGGAGGCCGTTATTCAATCTAAAGGGAAGTTATTGAATGAGTGTGCTATATAGATGTTACCCATGGACCATGTAAAAAAATATCGAATAGTTAGTATTTCGTTAATAAAATTTTGTTTAAGGAAACTTAAATTTATCCGGATTTTGTTGACGCACCCTGTATATACACTAAGGGAATTTATTGTATTCATCAGTATTGCGACTGGATAATACGGTGGAATCCAGAGCGGGTAAATATCATTTCACAAATTCCAACTCTAGAATTTACGTTTACAGAGGGAAATGAAATACAAATTACAATAACCCGAATTGTGAGAAAGCAGAACATGATGGAAATAAAGAATTTCAGTACAAGGATCCATTATCCTGAAACGATAGTCTCTTTATGGTGGATATTTTAATATTTTGAAATATGAAAATGATCAGAAGCTAGAGACACATATTTAGATTGACTTATATATTCGTTCCTATAACTGCCAAATATATTTTTAGTTAATTACTTAACATTTCTGAATATTGATTCGGGGGAGAGAAAATATTATTTTAATAATAAATATTTCTTCATTGATAAATATCGCCGGAACAATTAAGATAATTAAGTCAGCAGTTATTTTAAGCTGCCTAATTTGATATATATATTTTCCAAATATAGCCAGAGTAAAGAACGAATGTTATTTAAATCAATATGTTGGAAACACAAGGTTTTATTTCGAAGTAATTAATTATGCTTTATTTTTATTTTTTGGAGTTAAGAGGAATTTTTTTCGCTTTTATCCACATTACTTCATAATGGAAGAATAATTCAACGTATTTCCGTCTTTCACTAAAGAGTTACCGATATAAATATGTTACATGTTCAGGAACTATGCGAACTTGAAACGTATTAGCAATGTATCACCAATATATGTATGGATCAACTTCAATTATGTTCTTATTTAGCCTATATATTCCGTGACATGTATGAAAGTGAGAAAATATAAAGAACCACAGAATAAATAAGAATCTTACCTCACCAGCGAGCCC